>JANJGN010001510.1:0-17500 GCA_026770705.1 Isurus oxyrinchus
CCAGAAGACATGGGTACAGTCCCCTCAATGAATACTTTGCCTCGGTCTTCACAATGGAAATGGATTTTGCAGGTATAGACATCAGGGTGGAGGACTGTGAAATATTGGAGGAAATGAACAGAGAGAGAGAGAGAGAGAGAGAGACGGGGGTACTAGCGGGTTTAACAGCCTTAAAAGTGGATCAACCCACAAGGCCCGGATGAGATGTATCCCAGGCTGTTGAGGGAGGCAAGGGAACAGATACCAGGCGGGTAGTAATTTTCAAATCCTCACTGGCCTCAGGTGAGGTGTCAGACGACTGCTAACGTCGTCCCATCATCAAACAAGGAAGGAAGGGATAGACCAGGGAACCACAGGCCAGTCAGTCTAACCTCGGACGCGGGCAAGTTACCGGGTAGAATTCCGAGGGACAGAATATATCTGCTCCCGGAGGGACACGGATTAATCAGGGACAGTCAGCGTGGAATTATCAAGGGTAGGTCACGTTTGACAAACTTGATGGAATTTTTTTGAGGAGGTACCCCAGGAGTGTCAATGAGGGTGATGCATTCGATGTGGTCGACACGGGCCTTAGCGAGGCTTCCGACAAGGCCCCTCGTGGCAGACTGGTCAAGAGAGGAAGAGCCCACGGGATCCAAGGCAAAGTGGCACGTTGGATCCAAAAAACTGGCTGAGAGGCGGGAAGCAGAGGGCGATGGTCGAGGGGTGTTTTTGCGGCTGGATGCCTGTGTCCTGTGAGGTTCCACAGGGATCGGTGTTGGGTCCCTTGCTGTTTGTGGTATATATAAACGATTTAGACTTGAATGTAGGAGAGTTGATCAGTAAGTTCACAGGTGACAGGAAAATTGGTGGGGTGGTGAATAGTGAGGACGATAGCCTTAGATGACAGGAGGATATAGACGGGCTGGTCAGATGGGCTGATCAGTGGCAAATGCAATTTAATCGGGATAAGTGTGAGGTGATGCACTGGGGCTGGACAAACAAGGCACGGGAATACACGATGAATGGTGGGACCCTGGGAAGTACCGAGGATCAGAAGGACCTTGGTGTGCATGTCCACCGGTCCCTTAAGGTAGCGGGACAGGTAGATGAGGTGGTTAAGAAGGCATATGGGATACTTGCCTTTATTAGCCGAGGTGTAGAATATAAGAGCAGGGAGGTTATGCTGGAACTGTATAAAACGCTGGTTAGGCTGCAGCTAGAGTATTGTGTGTAGTTCTGGAATCCACATTATAGGAAGGATGTGATTGGACCAGAGAGAGAGAGCAGAGGAGATTTACCAGGATGTTGCCTGGGCTGGAGAGTTTTAGTTATGGGGAGAGATTGGATAGACTGGGGTTATTTTCCCTGGAGCAGAGGAGATTTACCAGGATGTTGCCTGGGCTGGAGAGTTTTAGTTATGGGGAGAGATTGGATAGACTGGGGTTATTTTCCCTGGAGCAGAGGAGATTTACCAGGATGTTGCCTGGGCTGGAGAGTTTTAGTTATGGGGAGAGATTGGATAGACTGGGGTTATTTTCCCTGGAGCAGAGGAGATTTACCAGGATGTTGCCTGGGCTGGAGAGTTTTAGTTATGGGGAGAGATTGGATAGACTGGGGTTATTTTCCCTGGAGCAGAGGAGATTTACCAGGATGTTGCCTGGGCTGGAGAGTTTTAGTGATGAGGAGAGATTGGATAGACTGGGGTTATTTTCCCTGGAGCAGAGGAGATTTACCAGGATGTTGCCTGGGCTGGAGAGTTTTAGTTATGAAGAGAGATTGGATAGACTGGGGTTATTTTCCCTGGAGCAGAGGAGATTTACCAGGATGTTGCCTGGGCTGGAGAGTTTTAGTTATGAGGAGAGATTGGATAGACTGAGGTTATTTTCCCTGGAGCAGAGGAGATTTACCAGGATGTTGTCTGGGCTGGAGAGTTTTAGTTATGAGGAGAGATTGGATAGACGGGTTATTTTCCCTGGAGCAGAGGAGATTTACCAGGATGTTGCCTGGGCTGGAGAGTTTTAGTGATGAGGAGAGATTGGATAGACTGGGGTTATTTTCCCTGGAGCAGAGGAGATTTACCAGGATGTTGCCTGGGCTGGAGAGTTTTAGTTATGGGGAGAGATTGGATAGACTGGGGTTATTTTCCCTGGAGCAGAGGAGATTTACCAGGATGTTGCCTGGGCTGGAGAGTTTTAGTTATGGGGAGAGATTGGATAGACTGGGGTTATTTTCACTGGAGCAGAGGAGATTTACCAGGATGTTGCCTGGGCTGGAGAGTTTTAGTTATGGGGAGAGATTGGATAGACTGGGGTTATTTTCCCTGGAGCAGAGGAGATTTACCAGGATGTTGCCTGGGCTGGAGAGTTTTAGTGATGGGGAGAGATTGGATAGACTGGATAGACTGGGGTTATTTTCCCTGGAGCAGAGGAGATTTACCAGGATGTTGCCTGGGCTGGAGAGTTTTAGTTATGAGGAGAGATTGGATAGACTGGGGTTATTTTCCCTGGAGCAGAGGAGATTTACCAGGATGTTGCCTGGGCTGGAGAGTTTTAGTTATGGGGAGAGATTGGATAGACTGGGGTTATTTTCCCTGGAGCAGAGGAGATTTACCAGGATGTTGCCTGGGCTGGAGAGTTTTAGTTATGGGGAGAGATTGGATAGACTGGGGTTATTTTCCCTGGAGCAGAGGAGATTTACCAGGATGTTGCCTGGGCTGGAGAGTTTTAGTTATGAGGAGAGATTGGATAGACTGGGGTTATTTTCCCTGGAGCAGAGGAGATTTACCAGGATGTTGCCTGGGCTGGAGAGTTTTAGTGATGGGGAGAGATTGGATAGACTGGGGTTATTTTCCCTGGAGCAGAGGAGATTTACCAGGATGTTGCCTGGGCTGGAGAGTTTTAGTTATGGGGAGAGATTGGATAGACTGGGGTTATTTTCCCTGGAGCAGAGGAGATTTACCAGGATGTTGCCTGGGCTGGAGAGTTTTTGTTATGAGGAGAGATTGGATAGACTGGGGTTATTTTCCCTGGAGCAGAGGAGATTTACCAGGATGTTGCCTGGGCTGGAGAGTTTTAGTTATGTGGAGAGATTGGATAGACTGGGGTTATTTTCCCTGGAGCAGAGGAGATTTACCAGGATGTTGCCTGGACTGGAGAGTTTTAGTGATGAGGAGAGATTGGATAGACTGGGGTTATTTTCCCTGGAGCAGAGGAGATTTACCAGGATGTTGCCTGGGCTGGAGAGTTTAAGTTATGGGGAGAGATTGGATAGACTGGGGTTATTTTCACTGGAGCAGAGGAGATTTACCAGGATGTTGCCTGGGCTGGAGAGTTTTAGTTATGGGGAGAGATTGGATAGACTGGGGTTATTTTCCCTGGAGCAGAGGAAATTTACCAGGATGTTGCCTGGGCTGGAGAGTTTTAGTTATGAGGAGAGATTGGATAGACTGGGGTTATTTTCCCTAGAGCAGAGGAGATTTACCAGGATGTTGCCTGGGCTGGAGAGTTTTAGTTATGAGGAGAGATTGGATAGACTGGGGTTATTTTCCCTGGAGCAGAGGAGATTTACCAGGATGTTGCCTGGGCTGGAGAGTTTTAGTTATGTGGAGAGATTGGATAGACTGGGGTTATTTTCCCTGGAGCAGAGGAGATTTACCAGGATGTTGCCTGGGCTGGAGAGTTTTAGTTATGGGGAGAGATTGGATAGACTGGGGTTATTTTCCCTGGAGCAGAGGAGACTTACCAGGATGTTGCCTGGGCTGGAGAGTTTTAGTTATGGGGAGAGATTGAATAGACTGGGGTTATTTTCACTGGAGCAGAGGAGATTTACCAGGATGTTGCCTGGGCTGGAGAGTTTTAGTTCTGGGGAGAGATTGGATAGACTGGGGTTATTTTCCCTGGAGCAGAGGAGATTTACCAGGATGTTGCCTGGGCTGGAGAGTTTTAGTGATGGGGAGAGATTGGATAGACTGGATAGACTGGGGTTATTTTCCCTGGAGCAGAGGAGATTTACCAGGATGTACCCTGGGCTGGAGAGTTTTAGTGATGGGGAGAGATTGGATAGACTGGGGTTATTTTCCCTGGAGCAGAGGAGATTTACCAGTATGTTGCCTGGGCTGGAGAGTTTTAGTTATGGGGAGAGATTGGATAGACTGGGGTTATTTTCCCTGGAGCAGAGGAGATTTACCAGGATGTTGCCTGGGCTGGAGAGTTTTAGTTATGAGGAGAGATTGGATAGACTGGGGTTATTTTCCCTGGAGCAGAGGAGATTTACCAGGATGTTGCCTGGGCTGGAGAGTTTTACTGATGGGGAGAGATTGGATAGACTGGATAGACTGGGGTTATTTTCCCTGGAGCAGAGGAGATTTACCAGGATGTTGCCTGGGCTGGAGAGTTTTAGTTATGGGGAGAGATTGGATAGACTGGGGTTATTTTCCCTGGAGCAGAGGATATTTACCAGGATGTTGCCTGGGCTGGAGAGTTTTAGTTATGGGGAGAGATTGGATAGACTGGGGTTATTTTCCCTGGAGCAGAGGAGATTCACCAGGATGTTGCCTGGGCTGGAGAGTTTTAGTTATGGGGAGAGATTGGATAGACTGGGGTTATTTTCCCTGGAGCACAGGAGATTTACCAGGATGTTGCCTGGGCTGGAGAGTTTTAGTTATGGGGAGAGATTGGATAGACTGGGGTTATTTTCCCTGGAGCAGAGGAGATTTCCCAGGATGTTGCCTGGGCTGGAGAGTTTTAGTTATGGGGAGAGATTGGATAGACTGGGGTTATTTTCCCTGGAGCAGAGGAGATTTACCAGGATGTTGCCTGGGCTGGAGAGTTTTAGTTATGGGGAGAGATTGGATAGACTGGGGTTATTTTCCCTGGAGCAGAGGAGATTTACCAGGATGTTGCCTGGGCTGGAGAGTTTTAGTTATGGGGAGAGATTGGATAGACTGGGGTTATTTTCCCTGGAGCAGAGGAGATTTACCAGGATGTTGCCTGGGCTGGAGAGTTTTAGTTATGATGAGAGATTGGATAGACTGGGGTTATTTTCCCTGGAGCAGAGGAGATTTACCAGGATGTTGCCTGGGCTGGAGAGTTTTAGTTATGAGGAGAGATTGGATAGACTGGGGTTATTTTCCCTGGAGCAGAGGAGATTTACCAGGATGTTGCCTGGGCTGGAGAGTTTTAGTTACGTGGAGAGATTGGATAGACTGGGGTTATTTTCCCTGGAGCAGAGGAGATTTACCAGGATGTTGCCTGGGCTGGAGAGTTTTAGTTATGAGGAGAGATTGGATAGACTGGGGTTATTTTCCCTGGAGCAGAGGAGATTTACCAGGATGTTGCCTGGGCTGGAGAGTTTTAGTTATGAGGAGAGATTGGATAGACTGGGGTTATTTTCCCTGGAGCAGAGATGATTTACCAGGATGTTGCCTGGGCTGGAGAGTTTTGGTTATGAGGAGAGATTGGATAGACTGGGGTTATTTTCCCTGGAGCAGAGGAGATTTACCAGGATGTTGCCTGGGCTGGAGAGTTTTAGTTATGAGGAGAGATTGGATAGACTGGGGTTATTTTCCCTGGAGCAGAGGAGATTTACCAGGATGTTGCCTGGGCTGGAGAGTTTTAGTTATGAAGAGAGATTGGATAGACTGGGGTTATTTTCCCTGGAGCAGAGGAAATTTACCAGGATGTTGCCTGGGCTGGAGAGTTTTAGTTATGAGTAGAGATTGGATAGACTGGGGTTATTTTCCCTGGAGCAGAGGAGATTTACCAGGATGTTGCCTGGGCTGGAGAGTTTTAGTTATGGGGAGAGATTGGATAGACTGGGGTTATTTTCCCTGGAGCAGAGGAGATTTACCAGGATGTTGCCTGGGCTGGAGAGTTTTAGTTATGGGGAGAGATTGGATAGACTGGGGTTATTTTCCCTGGAGCAGAGGAGACTTACCAGGATGTTGCCTGGGCTGGAGAGTTTTAGTTATGAGTAGAGATTGGATAGACTGGGGTTATTTTCCCTGGAGCACAGGAGATTTACCAGGATGTTGCCTGGGCTGGAGAGTTTTAGTTATGGGGAGAGATTGGATAGACTGGGGTTATTTTCCCTGGAGCAGAGGAGATTTACCAGGATGTTGCCTGGGCTGGAGAGTTTTAGTTATGGGGAGAGATTGGATAGACTGGGGTTATTTTCCCTGGAGCAGAGGAGATTTACCAGGATGTTGCCTGGGCTGGAGAGTTTTAGTTATGAAGAGAGATTGGATAGACTGGGGTTATTTTCCCTGGAGCAGAGGAAATTTACCAGGATGTTGCCTGGGCTGGAGAGTTTTAGTTATGAGTAGAGATTGGATAGACTGGGGTTATTTTCCCTGGAGCAGAGATGATTTACCAGGATGTTGCCTGGGCTGGAGAGTTTTAGTTATGAGGAGAGATTGGATAGACTGGGGTTATTTTCCCTGGAGCAGAGGAGATTTACCAGGATGTTGCCTGGGCTGGAGAGTTTTAGTGATGAGGAGAGATTGGATAGACTGGGGTTATTTTCCCTGGAGCAGAGGAGATTTACCAGGATGTTGCCTGGGCTGGAGAGTTTTAGTTATGAGGAGAGATTGGATAGACTGGGGTTATTTTCCCTGGAGCAGAGGAGATTTACCAGGATGTTGCCTGGGCTGGAGAGTTTTAGTTATGAGGAGAGATTGGATAGACTGGGGTTATTTTCCCTGGAGCAGAGGAGATTTACCAGGATGTTGCCTGGGCTGGAGAGTTTTAGTTATGAAGAGAGATTGGATAGACTGGGGTTATTTTCCCTGGAGCAGAGGAAATTTACCAGGATGTTGCCTGGGCTGGAGAGTTTTAGTTATGAGTAGAGATTGGATAGACTGGGGTTATTTTCCCTGGAGCAGAGGAGATTTATCAGGATGTTGCCTGGGCTGGAGAGTTTTAGTTATGGGGAGAGATTGGATAGACTGGGGTTATTTTCCCTGGAGCAGAGGAGATTTACCAGGATGTTGCCTGGGCTGGAGAGTTTTAGTTATGGGGAGAGATTGGATAGACTGGGTTATTTTCCCTGGAGCAGAGGAGATTTACCAGGATGTTGTCTGGGATGGAGAGTTTTAGTTATGGGGAGAGATTGGATAGACTGGGGTTATTTTCCCTGGAGCAGAGGAGACTTACCAGGATGTTGCCTGGGCTGGAGAGTTTTAGTTATGAGTAGAGATTGGATAGACTGGGGTTATTTTCCCTGGAGCACAGGAGATTTACCAGGATGTTGCCTGGGCTGGAGAGTTTTAGTTATGGGGAGAGATTGGATAGACTGGGGTTATTTTCCCGGGAGCAGAGGAGATTTACCAGGATGTTGCCTGGGCTGGAGAGTTTTAGTTATGGGGAGAGATTGGATAGACTGGGGTTATTTTCCCTGGAGCAGAGGAGATTTACCAGGATGTTGCCTGGGCTGGAGAGTTTTAGTTATGAGTAGAGATTGGATAGACTGGGGTTATTTTCCCTGGAGCAGAGGAAATTTACCAGGATGTTGCCTGGGCTGGAGAGTTTTAGTTATGAGTAGAGATTGGATAGACTGGGGTTATTTTCCCTGGAGCAGAGATGATTTACCAGGATGTTGCCTGGGCTGGAGAGTTTTAGTTATGAGGAGAGATTGGATAGACTGGGGTTATTTTCCCTGGAGCAGAGATGATTTACCAGGATGTTGCCTGGGCTGGAGAGTTTTAGTTATGAGGAGAGATTGGATAGACTGGGGTTATTTTCCCTGGAGCAGAGGAGATTTACCAGGATGTTGCCTGGGCTGGAGAGTTTTAGTTATGAGGAGAGATTGGATAGACTGGGGTTATTTTCCCTGGAGCAGAGGAGATTTACCAGGATGTTGCCTGGGCTGGAGAGTTTTAGTTATGAAGAGAGATTGGATAGACTGGGGTTATTTTCCCTGGAGCAGAGGAAATTTACCAGGATGTTGCCTGGGCTGGAGAGTTTTAGTTATGAGTAGAGATTGGATAGACTGGGGTTATTTTCCCTGGAGCAGAGGAGATTTACCAGGATGTTGCCTGGGCTGGAGAGTTTTAGTTATGGGGAGAGATTGGATAGACTGGGGTTATTTTCCCTGGAGCAGAGGAGATTTACCAGGATGTTGCCTGGGCTGGAGAGTTTTAGTTATGGGGAGAGATTGGATAGACTGGGGTTATTTTCCCTGGAGCAGAGGAGACTTACCAGGATGTTGCCTGGGCTGGAGAGTTTTAGTTATGGGGAGAGATTGGATAGACTGGGGTTATTTTCCCTGGAGCAGAGGAAATTTACCAGGATGTTGCCTGGGCTGGAGAGTTTTAGTTATGAGTAGAGATTGGATAGACTGGGGTTATTTTCCCTGGAGCACAGGAGATTTACCAGGATGTTGCCTGGGCTGGAGAGTTTTAGTTATGGGGAGAGATTGGATAGACTGGGGTTATTTTCCCTGGAGCAGAGGAGATTTACCAGGATGTTGCCTGGGCTGGAGAGTTTTAGTTATGGGGAGAGATTGGATAGACTGGGGTTATTTTCCCTGGAGCAGAGGAGATTTACCAGGATGTTGCCTGGGCTGGAGAGTTTTAGTTATGGGGAGAGATTGGATAGACTGGGGTTATTTTCCCTGGAGCAGAGGAGATTTACCAGGATGTTGCCTGGGCTGGAGAGTTTTAGTTATGGGGAGAGATTGGATAGACTGGGGTTATTTTCCCTGGAGCAGAGGAGATTTACCAGGATGTTGCCTGGGCTGGAGAGTTTTAGTTATGGGGAGAGATTGGATAGACTGGGGTTATTTTCCCTGGAGCAGAGGAGATTTACCAGGATGTTGCCTGGGCTGGAGAGTTTTAGTTATGAGGAGAGATTGGATAGACTGGGGTTATTTTCCCTGGAGCAGAGGAGATTTACCAGGATGTTGCCTGGGCTGGAGAGTTTTAGTTATGATGAGAGATTGGATCGACTGGGGTTATTTTCCCTGGAGCAGAGGAGATTTACCAGGATGTTGCCTGGGCTGGAGAGTTTTAGTTATGAGGAGAGATTGGATAGACTGGGGTTATTTTCCCTGGAGCAGAGGAGATTTACCAGGATGTTGCCTGGGCTGGAGAGTTTTAGTTACGTGGAGAGATTGGATAGACTGGGGTAATTTTCCCTGGAGCAGAGGAGATTTACCAGGATGTTGCCTGGGCTGGAGAGTTTTAGTTATGAGGAGAGATTGGATAGACTGGGGTTATTTTCCCTGGAGCAGAGGAGATTTACCAGGATGTTGCCTGGGCTGGAGAGTTTTAGTTATGAGGAGAGATTGGATAGACTGGGGTTATTTTCCCTGGAGCAAAGGAGATTTACCAGGATGTTGCCTGGGCTGGAGAGTTTTAGTTATGGGGAGAGATTGGATAGACTGGGGTTATTTTCCCTGGAGCAGAGGAGATTTACCAGGATGTTGCCTGGGCTGGAGAGTTTTAGTTATGGGGAGAGATTGGATAGACTGGGGTTATTTTCACTGGAGCAGAGGAGATTTACCAGGATGTTGCCTGGGCTGGAGAGTTTTAGTTATGGGGAGAGATTGGATAGACTGGGGTTATTTTCCCTGGAGCAGAGGAGATTTACCAGGATGTTGCCTGGGCTGGAGAGTTTTAGTGATGGGGAGAGATTGGATAGACTGGGGTTATTTTCCCTGGAGCAGAGGAGATTTACCAGGATGTTGCCTGGGCTGGAGAGTTTTAGTTATGGGGAGAGATTGGATAGACTGGGGTTATTTTCCCTGGAGCAGAGGAGACTTACCAGGATGTTGCCTGGGCTGGAGAGTTTTAGTTATGGGGAGAGATTGGATAGACTGGGGTTATTTTCCCTGGAGCAGAGGAAATTTACCAGGATGTTGCCTGGGCTGGAGAGTTTTAGTTATGAGTAGAGATTGGATAGACTGGGGTTATTTTCCCTGGAGCACAGGAGATTTACCAGGATGTTGCCTGGGCTGGAGAGTTTTAGTTATGGGGAGAGATTGGATAGACTGGGGTTATTTTCCCTGGAGCAGAGGAGATTTACCAGGATGTTGCCTGGGCTGGAGAGTTTTAGTTATGGGGAGAGATTGGATAGACTGGGGTTATTTTCCCTGGAGCAGAGGAGATTTACCAGGATGTTGCCTGGGCTGGAGAGTTTTAGTTATGGGGAGAGATTGGATAGACTGGGGTTATTTTCCCTGGAGCAGAGGAGATTTACCAGGATGTTGCCTGGGCTGGAGAGTTTTAGTTATGGGGAGAGATTGGATAGACTGGGGTTATTTTCCCTGGAGCAGAGGAGATTTACCAGGATGTTGCCTGGGCTGGAGAGTTTTAGTTATGGGGAGAGATTGGATAGACTGGGGTTATTTTCCCTGGAGCAGAGGAGATTTACCAGGATGTTGCCTGGGCTGGAGAGTTTTAGTTATGAGGAGAGATTGGATAGACTGGGGTTATTTTCCCTGGAGCAGAGGAGATTTACCAGGATGTTGCCTGGGCTGGAGAGTTTTAGTTATGATGAGAGATTGGATCGACTGGGGTTATTTTCCCTGGAGCAGAGGAGATTTACCAGGATGTTGCCTGGGCTGGAGAGTTTTAGTTATGAGGAGAGATTGGATAGACTGGGGTTATTTTCCCTGGAGCAGAGGAGATTTACCAGGATGTTGCCTGGGCTGGAGAGTTTTAGTTACGTGGAGAGATTGGATAGACTGGGGTAATTTTCCCTGGAGCAGAGGAGATTTACCAGGATGTTGCCTGGGCTGGAGAGTTTTAGTTATGAGGAGAGATTGGATAGACTGGGGTTATTTTCCCTGGAGCAGAGGAGATTTACCAGGATGTTGCCTGGGCTGGAGAGTTTTAGTTATGAGGAGAGATTGGATAGACTGGGGTTATTTTCCCTGGAGCAAAGGAGATTTACCAGGATGTTGCCTGGGCTGGAGAGTTTTAGTTATGGGGAGAGATTGGATAGACTGGGGTTATTTTCCCTGGAGCAGAGGAGATTTACCAGGATGTTGCCTGGGCTGGAGAGTTTTAGTTATGGGGAGAGATTGGATAGACTGGGGTTATTTTCACTGGAGCAGAGGAGATTTACCAGGATGTTGCCTGGGCTGGAGAGTTTTAGTTATGGGGAGAGATTGGATAGACTGGGGTTATTTTCCCTGGAGCAGAGGAGATTTACCAGGATGTTGCCTGGGCTGGAGAGTTTTAGTGATGGGGAGAGATTGGATAGACTGGATAGACTGGGGTTATTTTCCCTGGAGCAGAGGAGATTTACCAGGATGTTGCCTGGGCTGGAGAGTTTTAGTTATGAGGAGAGATTGGATAGACTGGGGTTATTTTCCCTGGAGCAGAGGAGATTTACCAGGATGTTGCCTGGGCTGGAGAGTTTTAGTTATGGGGAGAGATTGGATAGACTGGGGTTATTTTCCCTGGAGCAGAGGAGATTTACCAGGATGTTGCCTGGGCTGGAGAGTTTTAGTTATGGGGAGAGATTGGATAGACTGGGGTTATTTTCCCTGGAGCAGAGGAGATTTACCTGGATGTTGCCTGGGCTGGAGAGTTTTAGTTATGAGGAGAGATTGGATAGACTGGGGTTATTTTCCCTGGAGCAGAGGAGATTTACCAGGATGTTGCCTGGGCTGGAGAGTTTTAGTTATGGGGAGAGATTGGATAGACTGGGGTTATTTTCCCTGGAGCAGAGGAGATTTACCAGGATGTTGCCTGGGCTGGAGAGTTTTAGTTATGGGGAGAGATTGGATAGACTGGGGTTATTTTCCCTGGAACAGAGGAGATTTACCAGGATGTTGCCTGGGCTGGAGAGTTTTAGTGATGAGGAGAGATTGGATAGACTGGGGTTATTTTCCCTGGAGCAGAGGAGATTTACCAGGATGTTGTCTGGGCTGGAGAGTTTTAGTTATGAGGAGAGATTGGATAGACTGGGGTTATTTTCCCTGGAGCAGAGGAGATTTACCTGGATGTTGCCTGGGCTGGAGAGTTTTAGTTATGGGGAGAGATTGGATAGACTGGGGTTATTTTCCCTGGAGCAGAGGAGATTTACCAGGATGTTGCCTGGGCTGGAGAGTTTTAGTTATGGGGAGAGATTGGATAGACTGGGGTTATTTTCCCTGGAGCAGAGGAGATTTACCAGGATGTTGCCTGGGCTGGAGAGTTTTAGTTATGAGGAGAGATTGGATAGACTGGGGTTATTTTCCCTGGAGCAGAGGAGATTTACCAGGATGTTGCCTGGGCTGGAGAGTTTTAGTTATGGGGAGAGATTGGATAGACTGGGGTTATTTTCCCTGGAGCAGAGGAGATTTACCAGGATGTTGCCTGGGCTGGAGAGTTTTAGTTATGAGGAGAGATTGGATAGACTGGGGTTATTTTCCCTGGAGCAGAGGAGATTTACCTGGATGTTGCCTGGGCTGGAGAGTTTTAGTTATGTGGAGAGATTGGATAGACTGGGGTTATTTTCCCTGGAGCAGAGGAGATTTACCAGGATGTTGTCTGGGCTGGAGAGTTTTAGTTATGAGGAGAGATTGGATAGACTGGGGTTATTTTCCCTGGAGCAGAGGAGATTTACCAGGATGTTGCCTGGGCTGGTGAGTTTTAGTGATGAGGAGAGATTGGATAGACTGGGGTTATTTTCCCTGGAGCAGAGGAGATTTACCAGGATGTTGTCTGGGCTGGAGAGTTTTAGTTATGAGGAGAGATTGGATAGACTGGGGTTATTTTCCCTGGAGCAGAGGAGATTTACCAGGATGTTGCCTGGGCTGGAGAGTTTTAGTTATGGGGAGAGATTGGATAGACTGGGGTTATTTTCCCTGGAGCAGAGGAGATTTACCAGGATGTTGCCTGGGCTGGAGAGTTTTAGTTATGGGGAGAGACTGGATAGACTGGGGTTATTTTCCCTGGAGCAGAGGAGATTTACCAGGATGTTGCCTGGGCTGGAGAGTTTTAGTTATGGGGAGAGATTGGATAGACTGGGGTTATTTTCCCTGGAGCAGAGGAGATTTACCAGGATGTTGTCTGGGCTGGAGAGTTTTAGTTATGAGGAGAGATTGGATAGACTGGGGTTATTTTCCCTGGAGCAGAGGAGATTTACCAGGATGTTGCCTGGGCTGGAGAGTTTTAGTTATGGGGAGAGATTGGACAGACTGGGGTTATTTTCCCTGGAGCAGAGGAGATTTACCAGGATGTTGCCTGGGCTGGAGAGTTTTAGTTATGGGGAGAGAGTGGATAGACTGGGGTTATTTTCCCTGGAGCGGAGGAGATTTACCAGGATGTTGCCTGGGCTGGAGAGTTTTAGTTATGGGGAGAGATTGGATAGACTGGGGTTATTTTCCCTGGAGCATAGGAGATTTACCAGGATGTTGCCTGGGCTGGAGAGTTTTAGTTATGGGGAGAGATTGGATAGACTGGGGTTATTTTCCCTGGAGCAGAGGAGATTAACCAGGATGTTGCCTGGGCTGGAGAGTTTTAGTTATGGGGAGAGATTGGATGGACTGGGGTTATTTTCCCTGGAGCAGAGGAGATTTACCAGGATGTTGCCTGGGCTGGAGAGTTTTAGTTATGAGGAGAGATTGGATAGACTGGGGTTATTTTCCCTGGAGCAGAGGAGATTGAGGGGGGACATGGTAGAGGTGTATTAGATTATGAGGGGCATAGATAGGGTGGATAGGAAAGCATTTTTTTCCATTAGTAGAAGGGCCAATAACCAGGGGGCATAGAGTTAAGCTAAGACGTAGAAGGCTAAGGGGGGGGGGAGTTGAGGGGCAATTGTTTCCACCCAGTGGGTGGTGGAAATCTGGAACATCCCTACAAAAATAGGGAAGTCCTCCTAAAACTATACAAGGCACTGGTTAGACCACACCTTGAATACGGTGAACAGTTTCAGTCCCATGATCTAAGGTAACATTTACTGGCTTTTAGAACAGAGATGAGGAGAAACTTCTTTAGCCAGAGAGTGGTGAATCGATGGAATTCATTGCCACAGAAGGCTGTGGAGGCCGGGTCATTGAGTGTATTTAAGAGCGAGATAGATAGGTTCTTGATGGGTAAGGGTGTCAAAGGTTACGGGGAGAAGGCAGGAGAATGGGGTTGAGAAACTTATCAGCCGTGATTGAATGGCGGAGCAGACTCGATGGGCCCAATGGCCTCATTTCTGCTCCTATGTCTTGTGGCATTGGAGGCAGTCCAGTGAAGGTTCACTAGGTCGATCCTGGGTATGGAGGAGAGGTTGAGCAGATTGGGCCTGTACTCATTGGAGTTTAGAAGAATGAGAGGCGATCTTTGTGAAAGATTCTTAGGGGGTCTTGACAGGGGAGATGCTGAGAGGCTGTTTTCCCTTGTGGGAGAGTTTGGGACCAGAGGGCATAATCTCAGAGTAAGGAATCGCCCATTTAAGACAGAGATGAGGAGGGATTTCTTCTCTCAGAGGCTAGTCAAGCTGTGGAATTCTTTATCCCAGAAGGCTGGAGAGGCTGGGTTGTTGGTATATTCAAGGCTGAGATGGACAGATTCTTGTGGGGGGGTGGGACGGGGAGGGAAGACGAAGGTGGTCGGACCCCTGAGACGAACAGAGAGAGAGAGAGAGAGAGAGAGAGACAGAACGGGGATTGAAAAAGGGGGTTGAGGGCAGAGGAGAGAGTCTGAAGTTGTCGGACTCGCCGTTAAGTCCGGGTGGCTGTAAAGAGCCTCGTCGGAAGATGGGGTGCTGTTCCTCCAGTTTGCGTTGGGCTTCACTGGAACAATGCAGCAGGCCAAGGACGGACATGTGGGCACGAGAGCAGGGTGGGGGTGTTGAAATGGCAAGCGACACGGAGGTCTGGGTCAATGCTTGCGGACAGACCGAAGGTGTTCCGCAAAGCGGTCACTCAGTCTGCGTTTGGTCTCTCCGACGTAGAGGAAACCGCATTGGGAGTGGCGCATGCAGTAGAGCAAACTGAAGGAGGCGCAAGTGAAGTGCTGCCTCCCTTGGAAGGAGTGTTTGGGCCCTTGGACGGTGAGGAGAGAGGAAGTAAAGGGGCAGGTGTGGGCCAGGGTGTCCCGGAGGGGGGACACTGCCATGGAGCTGAGGCCTGAAGGGTTGTGGTTGCTCGCCGAGGGGTCGCTGAGGTTTTCGACGCATCATGGGAGGCTCCGATGTTGGGTGAGGCTGGCCACTGGGAGCGAGCGAGCATAATTTAAGGGCCTGTGTGACGTCGCAAATACAGAGGGAGCTTTACCCCCGCACCCAAGACCCTTGGCATTCCCCCGTGACCGATGGAAATGTACCCTGTTGAAGAGGAGGGCATGTTGCTGGAGCTTTTCCCCCTGCCTTTGCGATGCCAGGTACATGGGCTGCAACGACTACAGAATGGACAGCACTTGCTGAACAACCCCGAATGCGCTGATAGCTGCGCTAACGGCCGATTTAAGACAATCGAAACGCGGCCGGTTTGCACTGGCTTGAGGCAAACGTTCGCCCTCTGCAAACGAAAGGAATATATTCAAGCCTTGCCACTGTTTCGAATTACCCGGGCGTGGTGGTGGTTGTGGGGGTGGGGAACTTGGGGAACCTCTGGCTCCCGGTTGTGTTCTCCACAGCAACGCCTCCGGGTCAACCAATCGGCATTAATTCTGCTCGTCTGAACTTTGACCTTCCCGCTTTGGTCCTCATGAATGCGAGACTGAAGAGCTTCAAGGACATATTACCCACCGCCGCCAGCCCCCCCCACCCCCACCCCCACCCAGCGACGTTCGAGAACAGGAATTGCGCTTGGAACGTTAAAGCTGACTCCGCCGACTGTCCACTCCCCCGGGCCATGTCTCTTGACCCTGCGGAAACCTGACCCCCGGGCTACGTTTGTGGCACTGCAAACCCACCTCTAGGTGTCGTGAGCCTTGAGAAGGACAGATTCGAACTTCAGAAAGGACTTGGGCTGGTGACAGGGGCTGACGCAGTTTAACGCAGAGGCCCCGTGAAGTGATTCATTTCGGCAGGGAGGACATGGAGAGATTATAGAAAAATAAAGGGCACCTTTATTCAAAAGAGCAGGTGATCCCGGGGGTGGCACAAATCTTTGAAGTTGGCAGGACAGTTCGGGAGAGCGGTTTTTATTTAAGAAAAAAAGCATGCGGTATCCTAGGCTTTATTCATAGGGGCGTAGATTGTTAGAAGGATTCAGGAGCTTGGTAAAGTCAAAAGCAAGACGCGCAATTTTTATTTGTTGAGAGAGTTTATTGATGTTGTTTAGTCCCACAGTTCTTGCACACCCAGTGTCCCAGCGGCCACCTATGTATACTCTTTTACATTCCAAAACTAAACGAATTAACAGAATTGACAGCCCTTTAAAGTAACAGAAGCAAAAACTTTAAAGGAAGCTTATCTAATTGAATTGAACTAGCGTTTCAGGGACCGGTGATGCAGTCTATTCCTACGGCGTCCACCAGTTGCAGAAGGCTCTCCGGTGTACCTGCGGACACCGGGTACTCCCTCTCCAGGGCCACCTGCGGAAGAGCACCACCGCACGACCCCCATCGACCTCCCCGCTGCCTGGGCCAGGCCCAGGAGCAGGCTCCCGAGGAGGTGGTTCCACTACCTCCGCCTCCCCCACCCCCTCCACCACCTCCGCACCAGACAGCCAAAGATTCAGAGCGTGGGGCTGAAGTGCAGTCAGGAGCAGCCTCTTCAGATAATCATAAAGGGGAAATTGCACCAGCTGGTGAGATTTAAACCCATGTTACTCAGAGGAGCAGCTCAAGACTGTCGCACAAAAGCCCAGTGATATTACCAAGACCACATGGCCTCTCTGTCCCACATTTATACACTTTTAAACCGTCCCCTACTTATACGTGCTCAAAGTACTGAAACTAATCAATGCCCTTCACCTCCGTGTCTTGACAATATGATTAACAAACCATTAACAGAGAGTGCACAAGCGTAAGACCATAAGACATAGGAGCAGAAATGAGGCCATTCGGCCCATCGTGTCTGCTCCGCCATTCAACCATGGCTGCTAAGTTTCTCAACCCCATCCTCCCGCCTTCTCCCCGTAACCTTTGACCCCCTTACCAGTCAAGAACCTATCGATCTCGGTCTTAAATACACTCAATGACCCGGCCTCCACAGCCTTCTGTGGCCATGAATTCCATAGATTCACCACTCTCTGGCTAAAGAAGTTTCTCCTCATCTCTGTTCTAAAAGGTCTTCCCTTTACTCTGAGGCTGTGCCCTCGGGTCCTAGTCTCTCCTACTAATGGGAACATCTTCCCCCACGTCCACTCTATCCAGGCCTTTCAGTATTCTGCAAAATTCAGGAAAGGTTGGATAGGGTTAGGCTCATATCCATGGACCAGCTCGCCAGAGGGAGCCTACGTCCACTGGCTGCTGACCCACTCGCCAGAGGGAACTGTTGCTTGCAACACACTCTGGCCAGTCCACCATCTACAAGGCACCAGTCAGGAGTGTGATGGGACACTCCCCGCTTGCCTGGATGAGTGCGGCTCCCACAACACTCAAGAAGCTCGACACCGTCCAGGACAAAGCAGCCCGCCGCTCGATCGG
>JANJGN010001510.1:25000-131993 GCA_026770705.1 Isurus oxyrinchus
GTACAGGGAGAGAGAGAGTGTGCACAGCGAGAGAGGGAGTGTGCACAGCGAGAGAGGGAGTGTGTACAGGGAGAGAGAGAGTGTGTACAGGGAGAGAGAGTGTGTACAGGGAGAGAGGGAGTGTGCACAGGGAGAGAGGGAGTGTGTACAGGGAGAGAGAGAGTGTGTACAGGTGGAGAGAGCGTGTACAGGGAGAGAGGGAGTGTGTACAGGTGGAGAGAGTGTGTACAGGGAGAGAGAGAGTGTGTACAGGGAGAGAGGGAGTGTGTACAGGGAGAGAGGGAGTGTGTACAGGGAGAGAGGGAGTGTGTACAGGGAGAGAGAGAGTGTGTACAGGGAGAGAGGGAGTGTGTACAGGGAGAGAGAGGGTGTGTACAGGGAGAGAGGGAGTGTGTACAGGGAGAGAGAGAGTGTGTACAGGTGGAGAGAGTGTGTACAGGGAGAGAGGGAGTGTGTACAGGGAGAGAGGGACTGTGTACAGGGAGAGAGAGAGTGTGTACAGGTGGAGAGGGAGTGTGTACAGGGAGAGAGAGTGTGTACAGGGAGAGAGGGAGTGTACAGGGAGAGAGAGAGTGTGTACAGGGAGAGAGGGAGTGTGTACAGGGAGAGAGAGAGTGTGTACAGGGAGAGAGGGAGTGTGTACAGGGAGAGAGAGGGAGTGTACAGGGAGAGAGAGAGTGTGTACAGGTGGAGAGGGTGTGTACAGGGAGAGAGGGAGTGTGTACAGGGAGAGAGAGTGTGTACAGGGAGAGAGAGAGTGTGCACAGCGAGAGAGGGAGTGTGCACAGCGAGAGAGGGAGTGTGTACAGGGAGAGAGAGAGTGTGTACAGGGAGAGAGAGAGTGTGTACAGGGACAGAGGGAGTGTGCACAGGGAGAGAGGGAGTGTGTACAGGGAGAGAGAGAGTGTGTACAGGTGGAGAGAGCGTGTACAGGGAGAGAGGGAGTGTGTACAGGTGGAGAGAGTGTGTACAGGGAGAGAGAGAGTGTGTACAGGGAGAGAGAGAGTGTGTACAGGGAGAGAGAGAGTGTGTACAGGTGGAGAGAGTGTGTACAGGGAGAGAGAGAGTGTGTACAGGGAGAGAGGGAGTGTGTACAGGGAGAGAGAGAGTGTGTACAGGGAGAGAGAGAGTGTGTACAGGGAGAGAGGGAGTGTGTACAGGGAGAGAGAGGGTGTGTACAGGGAGAGAGGGAGTGTGTACAGGGAGAGAGAGAGTGTGTACAGGGAGAGAGTGTCCGCAGGGTCAGGGGTTGCGATGCAGGGTCAGCGGTGTTGCAATGCAGGGTCAGCGGGGTCAGGGGTTGCGATGCAGGGTCCGTGGGGTCAGGGGTTATGATGGAC
Organism: Isurus oxyrinchus; assembly: GCA_026770705.1. NCBI lineage: Eukaryota > Metazoa > Chordata > Chondrichthyes > Lamniformes > Lamnidae > Isurus > Isurus oxyrinchus. Next base: position 26,341 of record JANJGN010001510.1, read on the forward strand.
GTTCAGTGGGGTCAGGAGGTACAATGCAGGGTCAGTCGGGTCAGGGGCTATGATGCAGGGTCAATGGTGTCAGGGGTTTGGATGCAGGGTCAGGGGTTAGGGTGCAGGGTCAGGGGTTATGATGCAAAGTCGGGGGGGGGGGTCAGGGTTTATCAAAGGGTTTTGTAGTGACAATCCTGTGAGCGTTTCATTCACTTACTTGTCGATGAAGGCATGGTGAACCATGAAGATGGGGTCATTGGAGGCGGAGGGAACCTGTGAGATTGTCCCGTTCAGGTAAATGTGCACCTGGTTATGCAGACCGATCATTTGCTTGCCGGGATGCTGGGAATCCTTGAAACCTGTCGAGGACCATCGAGGTCAGAGAGAGTCGGTGGTGAAAGGACATCTAACGTCAGCTCACCCCCAATCCCACCCCTCATACAGCAGCCAGCTCACCAAACTGCACACGGGGACGGCGTAGAGGGAGCTTTACTCTGTATCTAACCCCGTGCTGTACCTGTCCTGGGAGTGTTTGATGGGGACAGTGTAGAGGGAGCTTTACTCTGTATCTAACCCCTTGCTGTACCTGTCCTGGGAGTGTTTGATGGGGACAGTGTAGAGGGAGCTTTACTCTGTATCTAACCCCGTGCTGTACCTGTCCTGGGAGTGTTTGATGGGGACGGTGTAGAGGGAGCTTTACTCTGTATCTAACCCCGTGCTGTACCTGTCATGGGAGTGTTTGATGGGGACGGTGTAGAAGGAGCTTTACTCTGTATCTAACCCCGTGCTGTACCTGTCCTGGGCGTGTTTGATGGGGACAGTGTAGAGGGAGCTTTACTCTGTATCTAACCCCGTGCTGTACCTGTCCTGGGAGTGTTTGATGGGGACAGTGTAGAAGGAGCTTTACTCTGTATCTAACCCCGTGCTGTACCTGTCCTGGGCGTGTTTGATGGGGACAGTGTAGAGGGAGCTTTACTCTGTATCTAACCCCGTGCTGTACCTGTCCTGGGAGTGTTTGATAGGGACAGTGTAGAGGGAGATTTACTCTGTATCTAACCCCGTGCTGTACCTGTCCTGGGAGTGTTTGATGGGGACGGTGTAGAGGGAGCTTTACTCTGTATCTAACCCCGTGCTGTACCTGTCCTGGGAGTGTTTGATGGGGACAGTGTAGAGGGAGCTTTACTCAGTATCTAACCCCGTGCTGTACCTGTCCTGGGAGTGTTGGATGGGGACAGTGCAGAGGCAGATTTACTCTGTATCTAACCCCGTGCTGTACCTGTCCTGGGAGTGTTTGATGGGGACGGTGTAGAGGCAGATTTACTCTGTATCTAACCCCGTGCTGTACCTGTCCTGGGAGTGTTTGATGGGGACGGTGTAGAGTGAGCTTTACTCTGTATCCAACCCTGTGCTGTACCTGTCCTGGGAGTGTTTGATGGAGACGGTGTAGAGGGAGCTTTACTCTGTATCTAACCCCGTGCTGTACCTGTCCTGGGAGTGTTTGATGGGGACAGTGTAGAGGGAGCTTTACTCTGTATCTAACCCCGTGCTGTACCTGTCCTGGGAGTGTTTGATGGGGACGGTGTAGAAGGAGCTTTACTCTGTATCTAACCCCGTGCTGTACCTGTCCTGGGAATGTTTGATGGGGACGGTGTAGAGGGAGATTTACTCTGTATCTAACACCGTGCTGTACCTGTCCTGGGGAGTGCGTCCTTACCCTCGACGCTGTTCCGAAAGCTGAAGGGAGCGTACTGGTTGAAGGGGAAGCTGTCGTAGTCTGGGATCTGCAGAGTGCGCCTCACGTCGATGGTCCTCGGGAGACGGTCTGCCCGCCTGTCTTTCCCTGGGTTCCGAGTGAGCCGTGTCTGTTCACCGAGAGGGTCCGGGCAGATCAAGTGGAAACCATCGACGTCGTCCCCATCGTAGGTGCAAACGGTCTGCAAGAGAGAGAGAGAGAGAGGGAGGGCGGCCGGGGAGGTCATACCCGTGACCTTTGACCCTTCACCCGGCTCCCCCCCCAACCCCACCCCCAAAGGGCGCTAAGGCCACCCACACACAGCTCCCCCAATCTGTACTCGCTCTGAATCCTGCTATTCCCATCTTCATGCCGCTATTAGCACCTGCTTTAGTCTTTAACATTAGGATTACCGGTCCCTTTCCCATTTCCCTGTGGCAAATTTATCGAATTTATCCAACACTTCCAGGTTTGAGTTCAGTTTGCCAGCATCCACAGTATTTAGCTTTTAGCCCTATATTATTTAAGGAGGCGCTCCCTCAGCACTGACCCTCCGACAGTGCGGCTCTCCCTCAGCACTGACCCTCCCACAGTGCGGCTCTCCCTCAGCACTGACCCTCCCACAGTGCGGCTCTCCCTCAGCACTGACCCTCCGACAGTGCGGCTCTCCCTCAGCACTGACCCTCCGACAGTGCGGCTCTCCCTCAGCACTGACCCTCCGACAGTGCGGCTCTCCCTCAGCACTGACCCTCCAACAGTGCGGCTCTTCCTCAGCACTGACCCTCCCACAGTGCGGCACTCCCTCAGCACTGACCCTCCCACAGTGCGGCTCTCCCTCCGCACTGAGCCTCTGCCAGTGTGGCGCTCCCTCAGCACTGACCCTCCCACAGTGCGGCGCTCCCTCAGCACTGACCCTCCCACAGTGCGGCTCTCCCTTAGAACTGACACTCCGCCAGTGTGGCGCTCCCTCAGCACTGACCCTCCGCCAGTGCGGCGCTCCCTCAGCACTGACCCTCCGCCAGTGCGGCGCTCCCTCAGCACTGACCCTCCAACAGTGCGGCTCTCCCTCAGCACTGACCCTCCCACAGTGCGGCGCTCCCTCAGCACTGACCCTCCACAGTGCGGCGCTCCATCAGCACTGACCCTCCAACAGTGCGGCGCTCCCTCAGCACTGACCCTCCCACAGTGCGGCGCTCCCTCAGCACTGACCCTCCGACAGTGCAGCTCTCCCTCAGCACTGACCCACCGCCAGTGCGGCTCTCCCTCAGCACTGACCCTCCGACAGTGCGGCACTCCGTCAGCACTGACCCTCCGACAGTGCGGCTCTCCCTCAGTACTGACCCTCCGACAGTGCGGCTCTCCCTCAGTACTGACCCTCCGACACTGCGGCTCTCCCTCCGTACTGACCATCCGACAGTGCGGCTCTCCCTCCGTACTGACCCTCCGACAGTGTGGCTCTCCCTCAGTACTGACCCTCCGACAGTGTGGCTCTCCCTCAGTACTGACCCTCCGACAGTGTGGCTCTCTCTCAGCACCTCTCACATAGTAAATTAATCTCAAGGAGACAAAGTCAGGCAAAATCTGTCACCGAACCACCTACAGAGATAGGGAGGGTTGTAGGGGCTGGAGGAGGTTACAGAGATAGGGAGGTGTGTAGGGGCTGGAGGAGGTTACAGAGATAGGGAGGGGTGTAGGGGCTGCAGGAGGTTACAGAGATAGGGAGGGGTGTAGAGGCTGGAGGAGGTTACAGAGATAGGGAGGGGTGTAGAGGTTGGTGGAGGTTACAGAGATAGGGAGGAGTGTAGGGGCTGGAGGAGGTTACAGAGATAGGGAGGGGTGTAGGGGCTGGAGGAGGTTACAGAGATAGGGAGGGGTGTAGAGGCTGGAGGAGGTTACAGAGATAGGGAGGGGTGTAGGGGTTGGTGGAGGTTACAGAGATGGGGAGGTGTGTAGGGGCTGGAGAAGGTTACAGAGATAGGGAGGGTTGTAGGGGCGGGAGGAGGTTACAGAGATAGGGAGGGGTGTAGGGGCGGGAGGAGGTTACAGAGATAGGGAGGCTTGTAGGGGCTGGAGGAGGTTACAGAGATAGGGAGGGTTGTAGGGGCTGGAGGAGGTTACAGAGATAGGGAGGGGTGTACGGGCTGGAGGAGGTTACAGAGGTAGGGAGGGTTGTAGGGGCTGGAGGAGGTTACAGAGATAGGGAGGGGTGTAGGGGCTGGAGGAGGTTACAGAGATAGGGAGGGGTGTAGGGGCTGGAGGAGGTTACAGAGATAGGGAGGGGTGTAGGGGCTGGAGGAGGTTACAGAGATAGGGAGGATTGTAGGGGCTGGAGGAGGTGACAGAGATTGGGAGGGTTGTAGGGGCTGGAGGAGGTTACAGAGATGGGGGGGTGTACGGGCTGGATGAGGTTACAGAGATAGGGAGGGGTGTAGGGGCTGGAGGAGGTTACAGAGATAGGGAGGGGTGTAGGGGCTGGAGGAGGTTACAGAGATAGGGAGGGTTGTATGGGCTGGAGGTGGTTACAGAGAATGGGATGGGTATAGGGGTTGGTGGAGGTTACAGAGATAGGGAGGTGTGTAAGGGCTGGAGGAGGATACAGAGATAGGGAGGGGTGTAGGGGCTGGAGGAGGTTACAGAGATAGGGAGGGGTGTAGGGGCTGGAGGAGGTTACAGAGAATGGGATGGGTATAGGGGTTGGTGGAGGTTACAGAGATAGGGAGGTGTGTAAGGGCTGGAGGAGGATACAGAGATAGGGAGGGGTGTAGGGGCTGGAGGAGGTTACAGAGATAGGGAGGGTTGTAGGGGCTGGAGGAGGTTACAGAGATAGGGAGGGTTGTATGGGCTGGAGGAGGTTACAGAGAATGGGAGGGGTATAGGGGTTGGTGGAGGTAACAGAGATAGGGAGGTGTGTAGGGGCTGGAGGAGGTTACAGAGATAGGGAGGGGTGTAGGGGCTGGAGGAGTTTACAGAGATACGGAGGGCTGTAGGGGCTGGAGGAGGTTACAGAGATAGGGAGGGGTGTAGAGGCTGGAGGAGGTTACAGAGATAGGGAGGGGTGTAGGGACTGGAGGAGGTTACAGAGATAGGGAGGGTGTAGGTGTTGGAGGAGGTTACAGAGATAGGGAGGGCTGTAGGGGCTGGAGGAGGTTACAGAGATAGGGAGACTTGTAGGGTCTGGAGGAGGTAACAGAGCTATGGAGTGTTGTAGGGTCTGGAGGAGTTTACAGAGATAGGGAGGGGTGTATGGGCTGGAGGAGTTTACAGAGATAGGGAGGTTTGTAGGGGCTGGAGTAAGTAACAGAGATAGGGAGGGTTGTAGGGGCTGTAGGAGGTTACAAAGATAGGGACGGTTTTAGGAGCTGGAGGAGGTTACAGAGATAGGGAGTGTTGTAGGGACTGGAGGAGGTTACAGAGATAGGGAGGGGTGTAGGGGCTGGAGGAGGTTACAGAGATAGGGAGGGTTGTAGGGGCTGGTGGAATTTGCAGGGATCGGGATGGTTGTAGGTGATGGATGAGGTTACAGAGATAGGGAACAGTGTAGGGGCTGCAGAAGGTTACTGGAATAGGGAGGGATGTATAGGCTGGAGGAGGGTACAGAGATATTGAGGGTTGTAGGAGCTGGAGGAGGTTACAAAAATAGGGAGGGGTGTAGTGGGTGGAGGAGGTTACAGAGATAGGGAGGGTTGTAGGGGCTGGAGGTGTTTGCAGAGATAGGGAGGGGTGTAGGGGCTGGAGGAGGATACAGAGATAGGGATTTGTGTAGGGGCTCGAGGAGTTTACAGGGATACGGAGGGGTGTAGGGGGCTGGAGGAGTTTACAGTGATAGGGAGGGGTGTAGGGTGAGGAGGAGGTTACAGAGATAGGGAGGGTTGTAGGGGCTGGAGGAGGTTACAGAGATAGGGAGGGTTGTAGGGGCTGGAGGAGGTTACAGAGATAGGGAGGGTTGTATGGGCTGGAGGAGGTTACAGAGAATGGGAGGGGTATAGGCGTTGGTGGAGGTAACAGAGATAGGGAGGTGTGTAGGGGCTGGAGGAGGTTACAGAGATAGGGAGGGGTGTAGGGGCTGGAGGAGTTTACAGAGATACGGAGGGCTGTAGGGGCTGGAGGAGGTTACAGAGATAGGGAGGGGTGTAGAGGCTGGAGGAGGTTACAGAGATAGGGAGGGGTGTAGGGACTGGAGGAGGTTACAGCGATAGGGAGGGTGTAGGTGTTGGAGGAGGTTACAGAGATAGGGAGGGCTGTAGGGGCTGGAGGAGGTTACAGAGATAGGGAGACTTGTAGGGTCTGGAGGAGGTAACAGAGCTATGGAGTGTTGTAGGGTCTGGAGGAGTTTACAGAGATAGGGAGGGGTGTATGGGCTGGAGGAGTTTACAGAGATAGGGAGGGGTATAGGGGCTGCAGGAGGTTACAGAGATAGGGAGGGGTCTAGGGGCTGGAGGAGGTTACAGAGATAGGGACGGTTGTAGGGGCTGGAGGAGGTTACAGAGATAGGGAGGGATGTAGGGAATGGAGGAGGTGACAGAGATAGGGAGGGTGTAGGGACTGGAGGAGGTTACTGAGATAGGGAGGGGTGTAGGGGCTGGAGGAGGTTACAGAGATAGGGAGGGGTGTAGGGGCTGGAGGAGGTTACAGAGATAGGGAGGGTTGTATGGGCTGGAGGAGGTTACAGAGAATGGGAGGGGTGTAGGGGCTGGAGGAGGTTACAGAGATAGGGAGGTGTGTAGGGGTTGGTGGAGGTTACAGCGATAGGGAGGTGTGTAGGGGCTGGAGGAGGTTACAGAGATAGGGAGGGTTGTAGGGGCTGGAGGAGGTTACAGAGATAGGGAGGGGTGTAGGGGCTGGAGGAGGTTACAGAGATAGGGAGGGGTGTAGGGGTTGGTGGAGGTTACAGAGATAGGGAGGTGTGTAGGGGCTGGAGAAGGTTACAGAGATAGGGAGGGGTGTAGGAGCTGGAGGAGGTTACAGAGATAGGGAGGGCTGTAGGGGCTGGAGGAGGTTACAGAGATAGGGAGGGGTGTAGAGGTTGGAGGAGGTTACATAGGGAGGGCTGAAGGGGCTGGAGGAGGTTACAGAGATAGAGAGACTTGTAGGGTCAGGAGGAGGTTACAGAGATAGGGAGTGTTGTAGGGTCTGGAGGAGTTTACAGAGATAGGGAGGGGTGTAGGGACTGGAGGAGGTTACAGAGATAGGGAGGGGTGTAGGGGCTGCACGAGGTTACAGAGATAGGGAGGATTGTTGGGCCTGGAGGAGTTTACAGAGATATGGAGGGGTGTAGGGGCTGGAGGAGGTTACAGAGATAGGGAGGGTTGTAGGGGCTGGAGGAGGTTACAGAGATATGGAGGGTTGTAGGGGCTGGACGACGTTACAGAGATAGGGAGGTTTGTAGGGGCTGGAGGAGGTTACAGAGATAGGGAGGGTTGTAGGGGCTGGAGGAGGTTACAGAGATAGGGAGGGGTGTAGGGGCTGGAGGAGTTTACAGAGATAGGGAGGGGTGTAGGGGCTGGAGGAGGTTACAGAGATAGGGAGGGTTGTAGGGGCTGGAGGAGGTTACAGAGATAGGGAGGGGTGTAGGGACTGGAGGAGGTTACAGAGATTGGGAGGGGTGTGGGGGCAGGAGGAGGTTACAGAGATAGGGAGGGGTGTAGGTGTTGGAGGAGGTTACAGAGATAGGGAGGGTTGTAGGGGGCTGGAGGAGGTTAAAGAGATAGGGAGGGGTCTAGGGGCTGGAGGAGGTTACAGAGATATGGAGGGGTGTAGGGGCTGGAGGAGGTTACAGAGATAGGGAGGGTTGTAGGGGCTGGAGGAGTTTACAGAGATATGGAGGGTTGTAGGGGCTGGAGGAGGTTACAGAGATAGGGAGGGGTGTAGGGGCTGGAGGAGTTTACAGAGATAGGGAGGGGTGTAGGGGCTGGAGGAGGTTACAGAGATAGGGAGGGTTGTAGGGGCTGGAGGAGGTTAGAGAGATAGGGAGGGGTGTAGGGACTGGAGGAGGTTACAGAGATTTGGAGTGGTGTGGGGGCAGGAGGAGGTTACAGAGATGGGGAGGGGTGTAGGGGGCTGGAAGAGGTTACAGAGATAGGGAGGTGTGTAGGGGCTGGAGGAGGTTACAGAGATAGGGAGGGGTGTAGGGGTTGGAGGAGGTTACAGAGATAGGGAGGGGGGGAGTGAGGGCCATGGAGGGATTTGAAAACGAGGGTGTGAATGTGAAAATGGAGGGGTTGCCGGACCGGGAGCCAGTGTGGGTCAGCGAGATACAGGGGGTGAGGGGTGAGAGGGACTCGGTGTGAGTTCGGACACGGGGACAGCAGAGTTTGGCTGTGCTGATGGTGACAGAGGGTGGGGTTGTTTGGAGGGTGACCAGGGAACCGCAATTGTTCCTGTTCAGTGACGCTTGTAGATCCAGTTTGTGTCTGTGAATAAATCATTAAAGCTGGCCGGACAGACTGAGGGAGCGTTTAGTGAAGAGGCACTCACTCACTACTGACCCTCCGACAGTGCGGCACTCACTCACTACTGACCCTCCCACAGTGCGGCACTCACTCACTACTGACCCTCCGACTGTGCGGCACTCACTCACTACTGACCCTCCCACAGTGCGGCACTCTTTCAATACTGACCCTCCGACAGTGCGGCACTCACTCACTACTGACCCTCCGACAGCGCGGCACTCACTCATTACTGACCCTCCGACAGTGCGGCACTCACTCAATTCTGACCCTCCGACAGTGCGGCTCTCCCTCACTACTGAACCTCCGACAGTGCGGCACTCCCTCAGCGCTGACCCTCCGACAGTGCGGCTCTCCCTCAGCACTGACCCTCCGACAGTACGGCTCTCCCTCAGCACTGACCCTCCGATAGTGCGTCTCTCCCTCAGTACTGACCCTCCGACAGTGCGGCTCTCCCACAGCACTGACCCTCTAATAGTGAGTCTCTCCTTCAGTACTCACCCTCCGACAGTGCTGCTCTCCCACAGTACTGACCCTCCGATAGTGCGGCTCTCCCTTAGTACTGTCCCTCCGACAGTGCTGTGGTATTGGGGCTGAAGGAGGTTACAGAGTTAGGGACTGTTGTAGGGGGCTGGACGAGGTTACAGAGATAGGGAGGGTTGTGGGGGCTGGAGGAGGTTACAGAGATAAGGAGGGTTGTAGGGGCTGGAGAAGGTTACAGAGATAGGGAGGGGTGTAGGGGTTGGAGGAGGTTACAGAGATAGGGAGGGGTGTAGGGGCTGGAGGAGTTTACAGAGATAATCAGGGTTGTAGGGCTGGAGGAGGTTACAGGGATAGGGAGGGGTGTAGGGGCTGGAGGAGGTTACAGAGATAGGGAGGGGTGTAGGGGCTGGAGGAGGTTACAGAGATAGGGAGGGGTGTTGGGGCTGGAGGAGTTTACAGAGATAATCAGGGTTGTAGGGCTGGAGGAGGTTACAGGGATAGGGAGGCGTGTAGGGGCTGGAGGAGGTAACAGAGATAGGGAGGGTTGTAGGGACTGGAGGAGGTTACAGAGATAGGGAGGCGTGTAGGTGCTGGAGGAGGTTACAGAGATAGGGAGGGTTGTAGGGACTGGAGGAGGTTACAGAGATAGGGAGGCGTGTAGGGGCTGGTGGAGGTTACAGAGATAGGGAGAATTATTGGGGCTGGAGGAGGTTACAGAGATAAGGAGGGTTGTAGGGACTGGAGGAGGTTACAGAGATAGGGAGGCGTGTAGGGGCTGGAGGAGGTTACAGAGATAGGGAGGGTTGTAGGGGCTGGAGGAGGTTACAGAGATAGGGAGGGGTGTAGGGGCTGGAGGAGGTTACAGAGATAGGGAGGGTGTAGGTGTTGGAGGAGGTTACAGAGATAGGGAGGGCTGTCGGGGCTTCAGGAGGTTACAGAGATAGGGAGACTTGTAGGGTCTGGAGGAGGTAACAGAGCTATGGAGTGTTGTAGGATCTGGAGGAGTTTACAGAGATAGGGAGGGGTGTATGGGCTGGAGGAGGTTACAGAGATAGGGAGGGGTATAGGGGCTGCAGGAGGTTACAGAGATAGGGAGGGGTCTAGGGGCTGGAGGAGGTTACAGAGTTAGGGAGGGGTGTAGGGGCTGGAGGAGGTTACAGTGATAGGGAGGGGTGTTGGGGCTGGCGGGGGTTACAGAGATAGGGAGGGTTGTAGGGGCTGGAGGAGGTTACAGAGATAGGGAGGGATGTAGGGAATGGAGGAGGTGACAGAGCTAGGGAGGGTGTAGGGACTGGAGGAGGTAACTGAGATAGGGAGGGGTGGAGAGGCTGGAGGAGGTTACATTGATAGGGAGGGGTGTAGGGGCTGGAGGAGGTTACAGAGATAGGGAGGGTTGTATGGGCTGGAGGAGGTTACAGAGAATGGGAGGGGTGTAGGGGCTGGAGGAGGTTACAGAGATAGGGAGGTGTGTAGGGGTTGGTGGAGGTTACAGCGATAGGGAGGTGTGTAGGGGCTGGAGGAGGTTACAGAGATAGGGAGGGTTGTAGGGGCTGGAGGAGGTTACAGAGATAGGGAGGGCTGTAGGGGCTGGAGGAGGTTACAGAAATAGGGAGGGGTGTAGGGGTTGGTGGAGGTTACAGAGATAGGGAGGTGTGTAGGGGCTGGAGAAGGTTACAGAGATAGGGAGGGGTGTAGGGGCTGGAGGAGGTTACAGAGATAGGGAGGGCTGTAGGGGCTGGAGGAGGTTACAGAGATAGGGAGGGGTGTAGAGGTTGGAGGAGGTTACATAGGGAGGGCTGTAGGGGCTGGAGGACGTTACAGAGATAGAGAGACTTGTAGGGTCAGGAGGAGGTTACAGAGATAGGGAGTGTTGTAGGGTCTGGAGGAGTTTACAGAGATAGGGAGGGGTGTAGGGACTGGAGGAGGTTACAGAGATAGGGAGGGGTGTAGGGGCTGCACGAGGTTACAGAGATAGGGAGGATTGTTGGGCCTGGAGGAGTTTACAGAGATATGGAGGGGTGTAGGGGCTGGAGGAGGTTACAGAGATAGGGAGTGTTGTAGGGGCTGGAGGAGGTTACAGAGATATGGAGGGTTGTAGGGGCTGGAGGAGGTTACAGAGATAGGGATGGTTGTAGGGGCTGGAGGAGGTTACAGAGATATGGAGGGTTGTAGGGGCTGGAGGAGGTTACAGAGATAGGGAGGGGTGTAGGGGCTGGAGGAGTTTACAGAGATAGGGAGGGGTGTAGGGGCTGGAGGAGGTTACAGAGATAGGGAGGGTTGTAGGGGCTGGAGGAGGTTACAGAGATAGGGAGGGGTGTAGGGACTGGAGGAGGTTACAGAGATTGGGAGGGGTGTGGGGGCAGGAGGAGGTTACAGAGATAGGGAGGGGTGTAGGGGTTGGAGGAGGTTACAGAGATAGGGAGGGTTGTAGGGGGCTGGAGGAGGTTACAGAGATAGGGAGGGGTCTAGGGGCTGGAGGAGGTTACAGAGATAGGGAGGGGTGTAGGGGCTGGAGGAGGTTACAGAGATAGGGAGGGTTGTAGGGGCTGGAGGAGGTTACAGAGATAGGGAGGGGTGTAGGGGCTGGAGGAGGTTACAGAGATAGGGAGGGTGTAGGTGTTGGAGGAGGTTACAGAGATAGGGAGGGCTGTAGGGGCTTCAGGAGGTTACAGAGATAGGGAGACTTGTAGGGTCTGGAGGAGGTAACAGAGCTATGGAGTGTTGTAGTATCTGGAGGAGTTTACAGAGATAGGGAGGGGTGTATGGGCTGGAGGAGGTTACAGAGATAGGGAGGGGTATAGGGGCTGCAGGAGGTTACAGAGATAGGGAGGGGTCTAGGGGCTGGAGGAGGTTACAGAGTTAGGGAGGGGTGTAGGGGCTGGAGGAGGTTACAGTGATAGGGAGGGGTGTTGGGGCTGGCGGGGGTTACAGAGATAGGGAGGGTTGTAGGGGCTGGAGGAGGTTACAGAGATAGGGAGGGATGTAGGGAATGGAGGAGGTGACAGAGATAGGGAGGGTGTAGGGACTGGAGGAGGTAACTGAGATAGGGAGGGGTGGAGAGGCTGGAGGAGGTTACATTGATAGGGAGGGGTGTAGGGGCTGGAGGAGGTTACAGAGATAGGGAGGGTTGTATGGGCTGGAGGAGGTTACAGAGAATGGGAGGGGTGTAGGGGCTGCAGGAGGTTACAGAGATAGGGAGGTGTGTAGGGGTTGGTGGAGGTTACAGCGATAGGGAGGTGTGTAGGGGCTGGAGGAGGTTACAGAGATAGGGAGGGTTGTAGGGGCTGGAGGAGGTTACAGAGATAGGGAGGGCTGTAGGGGCTGGAGGAGGTTACAGAGATAGGGAGGGGTGTAGGGGTTGGTGGAGGTTACAGAGATAGGGAGGTGTGTAGGGGCTGGAGAAGGTTACAGAGATAGGGAGGGGTGTAGGGGCTGGAGGAGGTTACAGAGATAGGGAGGGCTGTAGGGGCTGGAGGAGGTTACAGAGATAGGGAGGGGTGTTCAGGTTGGAGGAGGTTACATAGGGAGGGCTGTAGGGGCTGGAGGACGTTACAGAGATAGAGAGACTTGTAGGGTCAGGAGGAGGTTACAGAGATAGGGAGTGTTGTAGGGTCTGGAGGAGTTTACAGAGATAGGGAGGGGTGTCGGGACTGGAGGAGGTTACAGAGATAGGGAGGGGTGTAGGGGCTGCACGAGGTTACAGAGATAGGGAGGATTGTTGGGCCAGGAGGAGTTTACAGAGATATGGAGGGGTGTAGGGGCTGGAGGAGGTTACAGTGATAGGGAGGGGTGTAGGGGCTGGAGGAGGTTACAGAGATATGGAGGGTTGTAGGGGCTGGAGGAGGTTACAGAGATAGGGAGGGTTGTAGGGGCTGGAGGAGGTTACAGAGATATGGAGGGTTGTAGGGGCTGGAGGAGGTTACAGAGATAGGGAGGGGTGTAGGGGCTGGAGGAGGTTACAGAGATAGGGAGGGGTGTTGGGTCTGGAGGAGTTTACAGAGATAATCAGGGTTGTAGGGCTGGAGGAGGTTACAGGGATAGGGAGGCGTGTAGGGGCTGGAGGAGGTAACAGAGATAGGGAGGGTTGTAGGGGCTGGAGGAGGTTACAGAGATAGGGAGAATTATTGGGGCTGGAGGAGGTTACAGAGATAGGGAGGGTTGTAGGGACTGGAGGAGGTTACAGAGATAGGGAGGCGTGTAGGGGCTGGAGGAGGTTACAGAGATAGGGAGGGTTGTAGGGGCTGGAGGAGGTTACAGAGATAGGGAGGGTTGTAGGGGCTGGAGGAGGTTACAGAGATATGGAGGCTTGTAGTGGCTGGTGGAGGTTACAGAGATAGGGAGGGGTGTAGGGGCTGGAGGAGTTTACAGAGATAGGGAGGGGTGTAGGGGCTGGAGGAGGTTACAGAGATAGGGAGGGTTGTAGGGGCTGGAGGAGGTTACAGAGATAGGGAGGGGTGTAGGGACTGGAGGAGGTTACAGAGATTGGGAGGGGTGTGGGGGCAGGAGGAGGTTACAGAGATGGGGAGGGGTGTAGGGACTGGAGGAGGTTACAGAGATAGGGAGGGGTGTAGGTGCTGGAGGAGGTTACAGAGATAGGGAGTTGGTAGTGAGGGCCATGGAGGGATTTGAAAACGAGGGTGTGAATGTGAAAATGGAGGGGTTGCCGGACCGGGAGCCAGTGTGGGTCAGCGAGATACAGGGGGTGAGGGGTGAGAGGGACTCGGTGTGAGGTCGGACACGGGGACAGCGGAGTTCGGCTGTGCTGAAGGTTACAGAGGGTGGGGTAGTTTGGAGGGTGACCAGGGAACCGCAATTGTTCCTGTTCAGTGACGCTTGTAGATCCAGTTTGTGTCTGTGAATAAATCATTAAAGCTGGCCGGACAGACTGAGGGAGCGGTTAGTGAAGAGGCACTCACTCACTACTGACCCTCTGACAGTGCGGCACTCACTCACTACTGACCCTCCCACAGTGCGGCACTCACTCACTACTGACCCTCCGACTGTGCGGCACTCACTCACTACTGACCCTCCCACAGTGCGGCACTCTTTCCATACTGACCCTCCGACAGTGCGGCACTCACTCACTACTGACCCTCCGACAGCGCGGCACTCACTCATTACTGACCCTCCGACAGTGCGGCACTCACTCAATTCTGACCCTCCGACAGTGCGGCTCTCCCTCACTACTGAACCTCCGACAGTGCGGCACTCCCTCAGCGCTGACCCTCCGACAGTACGGCTCTCCCTCAGCACTGACCCTCCGACAGTACGGCTCTCCCTCAGTACTGACCCTCCGACAGTACGGCTCTCCCACAGCACTGACCCTCTAATAGTGAGTCTCTCCTTCAGTACTCACCCTCCGACAGTGCTGCTCTCCCACAGTACTGACCCTCCGATAGTGCGGCTCTCCCTTAGTACTGTCCCTCCGACAGTGCTGTGGTATTGGGGCTGAAGGAGGTTACAGAGTTAGGGACTGTTGTAGGGGGCTGGACGAGGTTACAGAGATAGGGAGGGTTGTGGGGGCTGGAGGAGGTTACAGAGATAAGGAGGGTTGTAGGGGCTGGAGAAGGTTACAGAGATAGGGAGGGGTGTAGGGGTTGGAGGAGGTTACAGAGATAGGGAGGGGTGTAGGGGCTGGAAGAGTTTACAGAGATAATCAGGGTTGTAGGGCTGGAGGAGGTTACAGGGATAGGGAGGGGTGAAGGGGCTGGAGGAGGTTACAGAGATAGGGAGGGGTGTAGGGGCTGGAGGAGGTTACAGAGATAGGGAGGGGTGTTGGGGCTGGAGGAGTTTACAGAGATAATCAGGGTTGTAGGGCTGGAGGAGGTTACAGGGATAGGGAGGCGTGTAGGGGCTGGAGGAGGTTACAGAGATAGGGAGGGTTGTAGGGGCTGGAGGAGGTTACAGAGATAGGGAGAATTATTGGGGCTGGAGGAGGTTACAGAGATAGGGAGGGTTGTTGGGACTGGAGGAGGTTACAGAGATAGGGAGGCGTGTAGGGGCTGGAGGAGGTTACAGAGATAGGGAGGGTTGTAGGGGCTGGAGGAGGTTACAGAGATAGGGAGGGGTGTAGGGGCTGGAGGAGGTTACAGAGATAGGGAGGGTGTAGGTGCAGGAGTTGGTTACAGAGATGGGGAGGGTGTAGGTGCAGGAGGAGGTTACGGACATAGCTAGGTTTGGAGGGGCTGAAGGTGGTTAAAGGGATAGGGATGGTTCTTGGGGCCGGAGGAGTTTAGACAGATAGGGAGGGCTGTAGGGGCTGGAGGAGGTTACAGAGATAGGGAGAATTATTGGGGCTGGAGGAGGTTACAGAGATAGGGAGGGTTGTAGGGGCGGAGGAGGTTACAGAGATAGGGAGGCGTGTAGGGGCTGGAGGAGGTTACAGAGATAGGGAGGCGTGTAGGGGCTGGAGGAGGTTACAGAGATAGGGAGGGGTGTAGGGGCTGGAGGAGGTTACACAGATAGGGAGACTTGTCGGGTCTGGAGGAGGTAACAGAGCTATGGAGTGTTGTAGGGTCTGGAGGTGTTTACAGAGATAGTGAGGGGTGCAGGGACTGGAGGAGGTTACAGAGATAGGGAGGGGTGTAGGGGCTGGAGGAGGTAACAGAGATAGGGAGGGGTATAGGGACTGGAGGAGGTTACAGAGATAGTGAGGGGTGTAGGGACTGGAGGAGATTACAGGGATAGGGAGGGTTGTTGGGGCTGGAGGAGTTTACAGAGATAGTGAGGGGTGTAGGGACTGGAGGAGGTTACAGAGAATGGGAGGGGTGTAGGGGCTGGAGGAGGCTACAGAGATAGGGAGGGGTCTAGGGATTGGAGGAGGTTACAGAGATAGGGAGGGGTCTTGGGGCTGGAGGAGGTTAAAGAGTTAGGGAGGGGTGTAGCGACTGGAGGAGGTTACAGAGATAGGGAGGGGTATAGGGGCTGCAGGAGGTTACAGAGATAGGGAGGGGTTGTAGGGGCTGGAGGAGGTTACAGAGATAGGGAGGGGTGTACGGGCTGGAGGAGGTTACAGAGATAGAGAGGGTTGTCGGGGCTGAAGGAGTTTACAGAGATAGTTAGGTGTTGTAGGGGGCTGAAGGAGGTTACAGAGATAGGGAGGGGTTGTAGGGGGCTGAAGGAGGTTACAGAGATAGGGAGGGGTGCAGGGACTTGAGGAGGTTACAGAGTTAGGCTGGGGTCTAGGGGCTGGAGGAGGTTACAGAGTTAGGGAGGGGTGTAGGGACTGGAGGAGGTTACATAGATAGGGAGGGTGTAGGGGCTGGAGGCGGTTACAGAGATAGGGAGGGTCGAAGGGGCTGGAGGAGGTTACAGAGATAGGGAGGGGGTGTAGGGGCTGGAGGAGGTTACAGAGATAGCGAGGGTTGTAGGGGATGGAGGAGGTTACAGAGATAGGAAGGGTTGTAGGGGCTGAAGGAGGTTACAGAGATAGGGAGGGTTGTAGGGAATGGAGGAGGTTACAGAGATAGGGAGGGTGTAGGGACTGGAGGAGGTTACAGAGATAGGGAGGGGTGTAGGGGCTGGAGGAGGTTACAGAGATAGGGAGGGTCTAGGGGCTGGAGGAGGTTACAGAGATAGGGAGGGTTGTAGGGACAGGTGGAGGTTACAGAGATAGGGAGGGGTGTAGGGTGCTGGAGGAGGTTACAGAGATAGGGAGGGGTGTAGGGGCTGGAGGAGGTTACAGAGATAGGGAGGGGTGTAGGGGCTGGAGGAGTTTACAGAGATAGGGAGGGGTGTAGGGGCTGGAGGAGGTTACAGAGATAGGGAGGGGTGTATGGGCTGGAGGAGGTTACAGAGATAGGGAGGGGTGTAGGGGCTGGAGGAGGTTACAGAGATAGGGAGGTGTGTAGGGGCTGGAGGAGGTTGCAGAGATAGGGAGGTGTGTAGGGGTTGGAGGAGGTTGCAGAGACAGGGAGGGATGTAGGTGCTGGAGGCGGTTACAGAGATAGGAAGGGTTCTAGGGGCTGGAGGAGGTTACAGAGACAGGGAGGGATGTAGGTGCTGGAGGAGGTTACAGAGATAAGGAGGGGTGTAGGGTCTGGAGGAGGTTACAGAGATAGGGAGGGGTGTAGGTGCTGGAGGAGGTTACAGAGATAGGGAGAATTATTGGGGCTGGAGGAGGTTACAGAGATAGGGAGGGTTGTAGGGACTGGAGGAGGTTACAGAGATAGGGAGGCGTGTAGGGGCTGGAGGAGGTTACAGAGATAGGGAGGGTTGTAGGGGCTGGAGGAGTTTACAGAGATAGGGAGGGGTGTAGGGGCTGGAGGAGGTTACAGAGATAGGGAGGGTGTAGGTGCAGGAGTTGGTTACAGAGATGGGGAGGGTGTAGGTGCAGGAGGAGGTTACGGACATAGCTAGGTTTGGAGGGGCTGAAGGTGGTTAAAGGGATAGGGATGGCTCTTGGGGCCGGAGGAGTTTAGACAGATAGGGAGGGCTGTAGGGGCTGGAGGAGGTTACAGAGATAGGGAGGGTTGTAGGGGCGGAGGAGGTTACAGAGATAGGGAGGGTTGTAGGGGCGGAGGAGGTTACAGAGATAGGGAGGCGTGTAGGGGCTGGAGGAGGTTACAGAGATAGGGAGGCGTGTAGGGGCTGGAGGAGGTTACAGAGATAGGGAGGGGTGTAGGGGCTGGAGGAGGTTACACAGATAGGGAGACTTGTCGGGTCTGGAGGAGGTAACAGAGCTATGGAGTGTTGTAGGGTCTGGAGGAGTTTACAGAGATAGTGAGGGGTGCAGGGACTGGAGGAGGTTACAGAGATAGGGAGGGGTGTAGGGGCTGGAGGAGGTAACAGAGATAGGGAGGGGTATAGGGACTGGAGGAGGTTACAGAGATAGTGAGGGGTGTAGGGACTGGAGGAGATTACAGGGATAGGGAGGGTTGTTGGGGCTGGAGGAGTTTACAGAGATAGTGAGGGGTGTAGGGACTGGAGGAGGTTACAGAGAATGGGAGGGGTGTAGGGGCTGGAGGAGGCTACAGAGATAGGGAGGGGTCTAGGGATTGGAGGAGGTTACAGAGATAGGGAGGGGTCTTGGGGCTGGAGGAGGTTAAAGAGTTAGGGAGGGGTGTAGCGACTGGAGGAGGTTACAGAGATAGGGAGGGGTATAGGGGCTGCAGGAGGTTACAGAGATAGGGAGGGGTTGTAGGGGCTGGAGGAGGTTACAGAGATAGGGAGGGGTGTACGGGCTGGAGGAGGTTACAGAGATAGAGAGGGTTGTCGGGGCTGGAGGAGTTTACAGAGATAGTTAGGTGTTGTAGGGGGCTGAAGGAGGTTACAGAGATAGGGAGGGGTTGTAGGGGGCTGAAGGAGGTTACAGAGATAGGGAGGGGTGCAGGGACTGGAGGAGGTTACAGAGTTAGGCTGGCGTCTAGGGGCTGGAGGAGGTTACAGAGTTAGGGAGGGGTGTAGGGACTGGAGGAGGTTACATAGATAGGGAGGGTGTAGGGGCTGGAGGCGGTTACAGAGATAGGGAGGGTCGAAGGGGCTGGAGGAGGTTACAGAGATAGGGAGGGGGTGTAGGGGCTGGAGGAGGTTACAGAGATAGCGAGGGTTGTAGGGGCTGAAGGAGGTTACAGAGATAGGGAGGGTTGTAGGGAATGGAGGAGGTTACAGAGATAGGGAGGGTGTAGGGACTGGAGGAGGTTACAGAGATAGGGAGGGGTGTAGGGGCTGGAGGAGGTTACAGAGATAGGGAGGGTCTAGGGGCTGGAGGAGGTTACAGAGATAGGGAGGGTTGTAGGGACAGGTGGAGGTTACAGAGATAGGGAGGGGTGTAGGGTGCTGGAGGAGGTTACAGAGATAGGGAGGGGTGTAGGGGCTGGAGGAGGTTACAGAGATAGGGAGGGGCGTAGGGGCAGGAGGAGGTTACAGAGATAGGGAGGGGTGTAGGGGGCTGGAGGAGGTTACAGAGATAGGGAGGTGTGTAGGGGCTGGAGGAGGTTACAGAGATAGGGAGTGTTGTAGGGGCTGCAGGAGGTTACAGAGAGAGGGAGGGGTGTAGGGGCTGGAGGAGGTTACAGAGATAGGGAGGGGTGTAGGGGCTGGAGGAGGTTACAGAGATAGGGAGGGGTGTAGGTGCTGGAGGAGGTTACAGAGATAGGGAGGGGTGTAGGGGCTGGAGGAGGTTACAGAGATAGGGAGGGGTGTAGGTGCTGGAGGAGGTTACAGAGATAGGGAGGGGTGTAGGGGCTGGAGGAGGTTTCAGAGATAGGGAGGGGTGTAGGGGCTGGAGGAGGTTACAGAGATAGGGAGGGGTGTAGGTGCTGGAGGAGGTTACAGAGATAGGGAGTTGGTAGTGAGGGCCATGGAGGGATTTGAAAACGAGGGTGTGAATGTGAAAATGGAGGGGTTTCCGGACCGGGAGCCAGTGTGGGTCAGCGAGATACAGGGGGTGAGGGGTGAGAGGGACTCGGTGTGAGTTCGGACACGGGGACAGCAGAGTTTGGCTGTGCTGAAGGTGACAGAGGGTGGGGTAGTTTGGAGGGTGACCAGGGAACCGCAATTGTTCCTGTTCAGTGACGCTTGTAGATCCAGTTTGTGTCTGTGAATAAATCATTAAAGCTGGCCGGACAGACTGAGGGAGCGGTTAGTGAAGAGGCACTCACTCACTACTGACCCTCCGACAGTGCGGCACTCACTCACTACTGACCCTCCGACAGTGCGGCACTCACTCACTACTGACCCTCCGACAGTGCGGCACTCACTCACTACTGACCCTCCGACAGTGCGGCACTCACTCACTACTGACCCTCCGACAGTGCGGCTCTCCCTCACTACTGACCCTCCGACAGTGCGGCACTCCCTCAATACCGACCCTCCGACAGTGCGGCACTCACTCAATACCGACCCTCCGACAGTGCGGCACTCACTCAATACCGACCCTCCGACAGTGCGGCACTCCCTCACTACTGACCCTCCGACAGTGCGGCACTCCCTCACTACTGACCCTCCGACAGTGCGGCACTCACTCACAACTGACCCTCCGACAGTGCGGCACTCACTCACTACTGACCCTCCGACAGTGCGGCACTCACTCAATTCCGACCCTCCGACAGTGCGGCTCTCCCTCACTACTGACCCTCCGACAGTGCGGCACTCCCTCAGCACTGACCCTCCGACAGTGCAGCACTCCCTCAGCACTGACCCTCCGACAGTACAGCTCTCCCTCAGCACTGACCCTCCGATAGTGCGGCTCTCCCTCAGTACTGACCCTCCGACAGTGCGGCTCTCCCTCAGTACTGACCCTCCGATAGTGCGGCTCTCCCTTAGTACTGTCCCTCCGACAGTGCGGTGGTATAGGGTCTGAAGGAGGTTACAGAGATAGGGAGGGTGTAGGGGCTGGAGGAGGTTACAGAGATAGGGAGGGTGTAGGGGCTGGAGGAGGTTACAGAGATAGGGAGGGTGTAGGGGCTGGAGGAGGTTGCAGAGTTAGGCAGGGGTGTAGTGGCTGGAGGAGGTTACTGATATAGGGTGGGGTGTTGGTTCTGGAGGTGGTTACAGAGATAGGGAGGGTTGTAGTGGATGGAGGATGTTACAGAGTTAGGGAGGGGTGTCGTGGATGGAGGATGTTCCAGAGATAGGGAGGGGTGTAGTGGATGGAGGATTTTACAGAGATCGGGATGTTTGTGGTGGCTGGAGGTGGTTACACAGATAGGCAGGGTGTAGGTGCAGGAGGAGGTTACAGAGATAGCTAGGTTTGGAGGGGCTGGAGGTGGTTAAAGAGATAGGGATGGTTCTTGGGGCAGTAGGAGTTTAGACTGATAGGGAGGTTTGAAGGGGTTGGATGATGTCACCGAGATAGGGAGGCTTGTAGGGGCTGGAGGACGATACATAGATAGTGAGGGTTGGAGGGGCTGGGAGAGGTCACAGAGAAAGGGAGTATTGTAGGGGCTGGAGCAGGTTATATAGATAGGGAGGGTGTAGGGGCTGGAGCAGGTTATATAGATAGGGAGGGTGTAGGGGCTGGAGGCGGTTACAGAGATAGGGAGAGTTTTAGGGGCTGGAGGAGGTTACACAGATAGGGAGGGGTGTAGGTGCTGGAGGAGGTTACAGAGATAGGGAGGGCAGTGGGGCTGGAGGAGGTTACAGAGATAGGGAGGGGTGTAGGGACTGGAGGAGGTTACAGAGATGGGGAGTGGTGTAGGTGCTGGAGGAGGTTACAGAGATAGGGAGTGTTGTAGGGGCTGGAGGATTACAGAGATAGGGAGGGGTGTAGGCGCTGGAGGAGGTTACAGAGATAGGGAGGGGTGTAGGGGCTGGAGGAGGTTACAGAGATAGGGAGGGGTGTAGGGGCTGGAGGAGGTTACAGAGATAGGGTGAGGTGTAGGGGGTGGAGGAGGTTACAGAGATAGGGAGGGGTGTAGGGGCTGGAGGAGGTTACAGAGATAGGGAGGGGTGTTGGGTCTGGAGGAGGTTACAGAGATAGGGAGGGGTGTAGGGGCTGGAGGAGGTTACACAGATAGGGAGTGGTGTAGGGGCTGGAGGAGGTTACAGAGATAGGGAGGGTTGTAGGGGCTGGAGGAGGTTACAGAGATAGGGAGGGGTGTAGGGGCTGGAGGAGGTTACAGATATAGGGAGGGGTGTAGGGGCTGGAGGAGGTTACAGAGATAGGGAGGGTTGTAGGGGCTGGAGGAGGTTACAGAGATAGGGAGGGGTGTAGGGGCTGGAGGAGGTTACAGAGATAGGGAGGGGTGTAGGTGCTGGAGGAGGTTACAGAGATAGGGAGGGGTGTAGGGGCTGGAGGAGGTTACAGAGATAGGGAGGGGTGTAGGTGCTGGAGGAGGTTACAGAGATAGGGAGGGGTGTAGGGGCTGGAGGAGGTTTCAGAGATAGGGAGGGGTGTAGGGGCTGGAGGAGGTTACAGAGATAGGGAGGGGTGTAGGTGCTGGAGGAGGTTACAGAGATAGGGAGGGGTGTAGGGGCTGGAGGAGGTTACAGAGATAGGGAGGGGTGTAGGGGCTGGAGGAGGTTACAGAGATAGGGAGGGGGGTGTGAGGGCCATGGAGGGATTTGAAAACGAGGGTGTGAATGTGAAAATGGAGGGGTTTCCGGACCGGGAGCCAGTGTGGGTCAGCGAGATACAGGGGGTGAGGGGTGAGAGGGACTCGGTGTGAGTTCGGACACGGGGACAGCAGAGTTTGGCTGTGCTGATGGTGACAGAGGGTGGGGTAGTTTGGAGGGTGACCAGGGAACCGCAATTGTTCCTGTTCAGTGACGCTTGTAGATCCAGTTTGTGTCTGTGAATAAATCATTAAAGCTGGCCGGACAGACTGAGGGAGCGGTTAGTGAAGAGGCACTCACTCACTACTGACCCTCCGACAGTGCGGCACTCACTCACTACTGACCCTCCGACAGTGCGGCACTCACTCACTACTGACCCTCCGACAGTGCGGCACTCACTCACTACTGACCCTCCGACAGTGCGGCTCTCCCTCACTACTGACCCTCCGACAGTGCGGCACTCCCTCAATACCGACCCTCCGACAGTGCGGCACTCACTCAATACCGACCCTCCGACAGTGCGGCACTCACTCAATACCGACCCTCCGACAGTGCGGCACTCACTCAATACCGACCCTCCGACAGTGCGGCACTCCCTCACTACCGACCCTCCGACAGTGCGGCACTCCCTCACTACTGACCCTCCGACAGTGCGGCACTCCCTCACTACTGACCCTCCGACAGTGCGGCACTCACTCACAACTGA
This sequence comes from Isurus oxyrinchus, assembly GCA_026770705.1. Taxonomy (NCBI): domain Eukaryota; kingdom Metazoa; phylum Chordata; class Chondrichthyes; order Lamniformes; family Lamnidae; genus Isurus; species Isurus oxyrinchus. Next base: position 48,686 of record JANJGN010001510.1, read on the forward strand.
CCCTCCGACAGTGCGGCACTCACTCACTACTGACCCTCCGACAGTGCGGCACTCACTCAATTCCGACCCTCCGACAGTGCGGCTCTCCCTCACTACTGACCCTCCGACAGTGCGGCACTCCCTCAGCACTGACCCTCCGACAGTGCAGCACTCCCTCAGCACTGACCCTCCGACAGTACAGCTCTCCCTCAGCACTGACCCTCCGATAGTGCGGCTCTCCCTCAGTACTGACCCTCCGACAGTGCGGCTCTCCCTCAGTACTGACCCTCCGATAGTGCGGCTCTCCCTTAGTACTGTCCCTCCGACAGTGCGGTGGTGTAGGGTCTGAAGGAGGTTACAGAGATAGGGAGGGTGTAGGGGCTGGAGGAGGTTACAGAGTTAGGCAGGGGTGTAGTGGCTGGAGGAGGTTACAGAGATAGGGAGGGTGTAGGGGCTGGAGGAGGTTACAGAGTTAGGCAGGGGTGTAGTGGCTGGAGGAGGTTACTGATATAGGGAGGGGTGTTGGTTCTGGAGGTGGTTACAGAGATAGGGAGGGGTGTAGTGGATGGAGGATGTTACAGAGTTAGGGAGGGGTGTAGTGGATGGAGGATGTTACAGAGTTAGGGAGGGGTGTAGTGGATGGAGGATGTTCCAGAGATAGGGAGGGTTGTAGTGGATGGAGGATTTTACAGAGATCGGGATGTTTGTGGTGGCTGGAGGTGGTTACACAGATAGGCAGGGTGTAGGTGCAGGAGGAGGTTACAGAGATAGCTAGGTTTGGAGGGGCTGGAGGTGGTTAAAGAGATAGGGATGGTTCTTGGGGCAGTAGGAGTTTAGACTGATAGGGAGGTTTGAAGGGGTTGGATGATGTCACCGAGATAGGGAGGCTTGTAGGGGCTGGAGGACGATACATAGATAGTGAGGGTTGGAGGGGCTGGGAGAGGTCACAGAGAAAGGGAGTATTGTAGGGGCTGGAGCAGGTTATATAGATAGGGAGGGTGTAGGGGCTGGAGCAGGTTATATAGATAGGGAGGGTGTAGGGGCTGGAGGCGGTTACAGAGATAGGGAGAGTTTTAGGGGCTGGAGGAGGTTACACAGATAGGGAGGGGTGTAGGTGCTGGAGGAGGTTACAGAGATAGGGAGGGCAGTGGGGCTGGAGGAGGTTACAGAGATAGGGAGGGGTGTAGGGACTGGAGGAGGTTACAGAGATGGGGAGGGGTGTAGGTGCTGGAGGAGGTTACAGAGATAGGGAGTGTTGTAGGGGCTGGAGGATTACAGAGATAGGGAGGGGTGTAGGCGCTGGAGGAGGTTACAGAGATAGGGAGGGGTGTAGGGGCTGGAGGAGGTTATAGAGATAGGGAGGGGTGTAGGGACTGGAGGAGGTTACAGAGATAGGGAGGGGTGTAGGGGCTGGAGGAGGTTACAGAGATAGGGAGGGGTGTAGGGGCTGGAGGAGGTTACAGAGATAGGGAGGGGTGTAGGGGCTGGAGGAGGTTATAGAGATAGGGAGGGGTGTGGGGGTGTTGGTGGTTACAGAGATAGGGAGGGGTGTAGGGGCTGGAGGAGGTTATAGAGATAGGGAGGGGTGTGGGGGTGTTGGTAGTTACAGTGATAGGGAGGGGTGTAGGGGCTGGAGGAGGTTACAGTGATAGGGAGGGGTGTAGGGGCTGGAGGAGGTTACAGAGATAGGGAGGGGTGTAGGGGCTGGAGGAGTTTACAGAGATACGGAGGGGTGTAGGGGCTGGAGGAGGTTACAGTGATTGGGAGGGCAGTGGGGCTGGAGGAGGTTACAGAGATAGGGAGGGGTGTAGGGGCTGGAGGAGGTTACAGAGATAGGGAAGGGTGTAGGGGCTGGAAGAGTTTGCAGAGATAGGGAGGGGTGTAGGGGCTGGAGGAGATTACAGAGATAGGGAGGGGTGTAGGGGCTGGAGGAGGTTACAGAGATAGGGAGGGGTGTAGGGACGGGAGGAGGTTACAGAGATAGGGAGGGGTGTGGGTCTGGAGGAGGTTACAGAGATAGGGAGGGGTGTAGGGGCTGGAGGAGGTTACAGAGATAGGGAGGGCTGTCGGGGCTGGAGGAGGTTACAGAGATACGGAGGGGTGTAGGGGCTGGAGGAGGTTACAGAGATACGGAGGGGTGTAGGGGCTGGAGGAGGTTACAGAGATAGGGAGGGTTGTAGGGGCTGGAGGAGGTTACAGAGATAGGGAGGGGTGTAGGGGCTGGAGGAGGTTACAGAGATAGGGAGTGGGGAGTGAGGACCATGGAGGGATTTGAAAAAGAGGGTGTGAATGTGAAAATGGAGGGGTTGCCGGACCGGGAGCCAGTGTGGGTCAGCGAGATACAGGGGTTGAGGGGTGAGAGGGACTCGGTGTGAGTTCGGACACGGGGACAGTGGAGTTTGGCTGTGCTGATGGTGACAGAGGGTGGGGTACTTTGGAGGGTGACCAGGGAACCGCAATTGTTACTGTTCAGTGACGCTTGTAGATCCAGTTTGTGTCTGTGAATAAATCATTAAAGCTGGCCGGACAGACTGAGGGAGCGGTTAGTGAAGAGGCACTCACTCACTACTGACCCTCCGACAGTGCGGCACTCACTCACTACTGACCCTCCGACAGTGCGGCACTCACTCACTACTGACCCTCCGACAGTGCGGCACTCCCTCAATACTGACCCTCCGACAGTGCGGCACTCACTCACTACTGACCCTCCGACAGTGCGGTTCTCCCTCAATACTGACCCTCCGACAGTGCGGCACTCACTCACTACTGACCCTCCGACAGTGCGGCACTCACTCACCACTGACCCTCCCACAGTGCGGCACTCACTCACTACTGACCCTCCGACAGTGCGGCGCTCACTCACTACTGACCCTCCGACAATGCGGCACTCACTCACCACTGACCCTCCCACAGTGCGGCACTCCCTCACTACTGACCCTCCGACAGTGCAGCACTCACTCACTACTGACCCTCCGACAGTGCGGCACTCACTCAATACCGACCCTCCGACAGTGCGGCTCTCCCTCAGCACTGACCCTCCGACAGTACGGCTCTCCCTCAGCACTGACCCTCCGATAGTGCGGCTCTCCCTCAGTACTGACCCTCCGACAGTGCGGCTCTCCCTCAGTACTGGCCCTCCGATAGTGCGGCTCTCCCTTAGTACTGTCCCTCCGACAGTGCGGTGGTATAGGGGCTGAAGGAGGTTACAGAGTTAGGGAGTGTTGTAGGGGGCTGGACGAGGTTACAGAGATAGGGAGTGTTGTAGGGGCTGTAGGAGGTTACTGAGATAGGGAGGGTTGTAGGTTCTCGAGGAGTTTACAGGCATCGGGAGGGTTGTAGGTGCTGGAGGAGGTTACAGAGATAGGGAGGGGTGTCGGGGGCTGGAGGAGGTTACAGAGATAGGGAGGGTTGTAGGGGCTGGAGGAGGTTACAGAAATAGGGAGCATTGTAGCGGCTGGAGGAGGTTACAGAGATAGGGAGCGGTGTAGCGGCTGGAGGAGGTTACAGAGATAGGGAGGGTTGTAGGGGCTGGAGGAGTTTACAGAAATAGGGAGCATTGTAGCGGCTGGAGGAGGTTACAGAGATAGGGAGCGGTGTAGCGGCTGGAGGAGGTTACAGAGATAGGGAGGGGTGTAGGGGCTGGAGGAGGTTACAGAGTTAGGGAGGGGTTTAGGGGCTGGAGGAGGTTACAGAGATAGGGAGCGTTGTAGGGGCTAGCGGAGGTTACAGAGATAGGGAGGGTTGTAGGGGCTGGAGGAGGTTACAGAGATAGGGAGGGTTGTAGGGCTGGAGGAGATTACAGAGATGGGGAGCGGTGTAAGGGCTGGAGGATTTTACAGAGATAATGAGGGTTGTAGGGCTGGAGGAGGTTACAGGGATAGGGAGTGGTGTAGAGGCTGGAGGAGGTTACAGAGATAGGGAGGGTTGTAGGGCTGGAGGAGGTTACAGAGATAGGGAGGGATATAGGGGCTGGAGGATGTTACAGAGATAGGGAGGGTTGTAGGGGCTGGAGGAGGTAACAGAGATAGGGTGGGTTGTAGGGGCTGGAGGGGGTTACAGAGATAGGGAGAATTATTGGGGCTGGAGGAGGTTACGGAGATAGGGAGGCTTGTAGCGGCTGGAGGAGGTTACAGAGATAGGGAGGGGTGTAGCGGCTGGAGGAGGTTACAGAAATAACGAGGGTTGTAGGGGCTGGAGGAGGTTACAGAGATAGGGTGAATTATTGGGGCTGGAGGAGGTTACAGAGATAGGGAGGGTTGTAGGGGCTGGAGGAGGTTACAGAGATAGGGAGGGTTGTAGGGGCTGGAGGAGGTTACAGAGATAGGGAGTGTTGTAGGTGCAGGAGTTGGTTACAGAGATAGGGAGGGTGTAGGTGCAGGAGGAGGTTACAGAGATAGGGAGGTTTGGAGGGGCTGAAGGTGGTTGAAGGGATAGGGATGGTTCTTGGGGCCGGAGGAGTTTAGACAGATAGGGAGGGTTGTAGGTGGTGGAGGAGGTTACAGAGATAGGGAGGGGTGTAGGGGCTGGAGGAGGTTACAGAGATAGGGAGGGTTGTACGGGCTGGAGTAGATTACAGAGATAGGGAGGGTTGTAGGTGCTGGAGGAGGTTACAGAGATGGGGAGGTGTGTAAGGGCTGGAGGATGTTACAGAGATAGGGAGGGTTGTAGGGCTGGAGGAAGTTACAGGGATAGGGAGGGGTGATAGGGGCTGGAAGAGTTTACAGAAATATGGAGGGTTGTACGGGCTGGAGGAGGTATCAGAGATAGGGAGGGTTTTAGGGGCTGGAGGAGGTTACAGAGATAGTGAGAGTTGTAGTGGCTGGAGGAGGTTACAGAGATAGGGAGGGTTGTTGGGGCTGGAGGAGGTTACAGAGATAGGGTGAGGTGTAGGGGCTGGAGGAGGTTACAGAGATAGGGAGGGGTGTAGGGGCTGGAGGAGGTTACAGAGATAGGGAGGGTGTAGGTGCAGGTGGAGGTTACAGAGATAGGGAGGTTTGGAGGGGCTGAAGGTGGTTAAAGGTATAGGGATGGTTCTTGGGGCCGGAGGAGTTTAGACAGATAGGGAGGGTTGTAGGTGGTGGAGCAGGTTACAGAGATAGGGAGGGTTTTAGGGGCAGGAGGAGGTTACAGAGACAGGGAGGGGTGTAGGGGCTGGAGGAGGTTACAGAGATAGGGAGGGTTGTACGGGCTGGAGTAGATTACAGAGATAGGGAGGGTTGTAGGCGCTGGAGGAGGTTACAGAGATGGGGAGGTGTGTAAGGGCTGGAGGATGTTACAGAGATAGGGAGGGTTGTAGGGGCTGGAGGAGGTTACTGAGATAGGGAGGGTTGTAGGGCTGGAGGAGGTTACAGGGATAGGGAGGATGATAGGGGCTGGAAGAGTTTACAGAAATAGGGAGGGTTGTAGGGGCTGGAGGAGGTTACAGAGATAGGGAGGGGTGTAGGGGCTGGAGGAGGTTACAGAGATAGGGAGGGTTGTTGGGCCTGGAGGAGGTTACAGAGATAGGGAGGGTTGTTGGGCCTGGAGGAGGTTACAGAGATATGGAGGGTTGTAGGGGCTGGAGGAGGTTACAGAGATAGGGAGGGGTTTCGGGGCTGGAGGAGGTTACAGAGATAGGGAGGTTTGTAGGGACTGGAGGAGGTTACAGAGATAGGGAGGGGTGTAGGGGCTGGAGGAGGTTACAGAGATAGGGAGGGTTGTAGGGGCTGGAGGAGGTTACAGAGATAGTGAGGGGTGTAGGGGCTGGAGGAGTTTACAGAGATAGGGAGGGGTGTAGGGGCTGGAGGAGGTTACAGAGATAGGGAGGGGTATAGGGGCTGGAGGAGGTTACAGAGATAGGGAGGGGTGTAGGGGCTGGAGGAGGTTACAGAGATAGGGAGGGGTGTAGGGGCTGGAGGAGTTTACAGAGATATGGAGGGGTGTAGGGGCTGGAGGAGGTTACAGAGATAGGGAGGGGTGTAGGGGCTGGAGGAGGTTACAGAGATAGGGAGGGGTGTATGGGCTGGAGGAGGTTACAGAGATAGGGAGGGGTGTAGGGGCTGGAGGAGGTTACAGAGATAGGGAGGGTTGTAGGGGCTGGAGGAGGTTACAGAGATAGTGAGGGGTGTAGGTGCTGGAGGAGGTTACCGAGAAAGGGAGGGGGGAGTGAGGACCATGGAGGGATTTGAAAACGAGGGTGTGAATGTGAAAATGGAGGGGTTGCCGGACCGGGAGCCAGTGTGGGTCAGCGAGATACAGGGGGTGAGGGGTGAGAGGGACTCGGTGTGAGGTCGGACACGGGGACAGCAGAGTTTGGCTGTGCTGAAGGTGACAGAGGGTGGGGTAGTTTGGAGGGTGACCAGGGAACCGCAATTGTTCCTGTTCAGTGACGCTTGTAGATCCAGTTTGTGTCTGTGAATAAATCATTAAAGCTGGCCGGACAGACTGAGGGAGCGGTTAGTGAAGAGGCACTCACTCACTACTGACCCTCCGACAGTGCGGCTCTCCCTCACTACTGACCCTCCGACAGTGCGGCACTCCCTCACAACTGACCCTCCGACAGTGCGGCACTCCCTCAGTACTGACCCTCCGACAGTGCGGCACTCACTCAATACTGACCCTCCGACAGTGCGGCACTCCCTCACTACTGTCCCTCCCACAGTGCGGCACTCACTCACTACTGACCCTCCGACAGTGCGGCACTCCCTCACTACTGACCCTCCCACTTTGCGGCACTCACTCACTACTGACCCTCCGACAGTGCGGCACTCACTCAATACTGACCCTCCGACAGTGCGGCACTCACTCAATACTGACCCTCCGACAGTGCGGCGCTCACTCAATACTGACCCTCCGACAGTGCGGCACTCCCTCACTACTGACCCTCCCACAGTGCGGCACTCACTCACTACTGACCCTCCGACAGTGCGGCACTCCCTCAATACTGACCCTCCGACAGTGCGGCACTCCCTCACTACTGTCCCTCCCACAGTGCGGCACTCACTCACTACTGACCCTCCGACAGTGCGGCACTCCCTCACTACTGACCCTCCCACAGTGCGGCACTCACTCACTACTGACCCTCCGACAGTGCGGCACTCACTCAATACTGACCCTCCGACAGTGCGGCACTCACTCAATACTGACCCTCCGACAGTGCGGCGCTCACTCAATACTGACCCTCCGACAGTGCGGCACTCCCTCACTACTGACCCTCCCACAGTGCGGCACTCACTCACTACTGACCCTCCGACAGTGCGGCACTCCCTCACTACTGTCCCTCCGACAGTGCGGCACCAACTCACTACTGACCCTCCGACTGTGCGGCACTCCCTCACTACTGACCCTCCGACAGTGCGGCACTCACTCACGACTGACCCTCCAACTGTGCGGCACTCCCTCACTACTGACCCTCCGACAGTGCGGCACTCACTCACGACTGACCCTCCAACTGTGCGGCACTCCCTCACTACTGACCTTCCGACAGTGCGGCACTCCCTCAGTACTGACCCTCCGACAGTGTGTTACTCACTCACGACTGACCCTCCAACTGTGCGGCACTCCCTCACTACTGACCCTCCGACAGTGCGGCACTCCCTCACTACTGACCCTCCGATAGTGCGGCACTCGCTCAGCACTGACCCTCCGACAGTGCGGCACTCACTCACTACTGACTCTCCGACAGTGCGGCACTCACTCACTACTGACCCTCCGACAGTGCGGCTCTCACTCACTACTGACCCTCCGACAGTGCGGCGCTCCCTCAATACTGACCCTCCGACAGTGCGGCACTCCCTCAATACTGACTCTCCCACAGTGTGGCACTCCCTCAATACTGACTCTCCAACAGTGCGGCTCTCACTCAATACTGACCCTCCGACAGTGCGGCGCTCCCTCAGCACTGACCCTCCGACAGTGCAGCACTCCCTCAATACTGACCTTCCAACAGTGCGGCACTCCCTCAGCACTGACCCTCCGACAGTGCGGCTCTCCCTCAGCACTGACCCTCCGACAGTGCGGCACTCATTCAATACTGACCCTCCGACATTGCGGCTCTCCCTCAGCACTGACCCTCCGACAGTGCGGCCCTCACTCAATACTGACCCTTCGACAGTGCGAAACTCACTCAATACTGACCCGCCAACAGTGCGGCACTCACTCAATACTGACCCTCTGACATTGCGGCACTCACTCAATACTGACCCTCCGACAGTGCGGCACTCACTCAATACTGACCCTCCGACAGTGTGGCACTCACTCACTACTGACCCTCCGATAGTGCGGCCCTCACTCAATACTGACCCTCCGACAGTCCGGCCCTCACTCACTACTGACCCTCCGACAGTGCGGCACTCACTCAAGACTGACCCTCCGACAGTGCGGCAGTCACTCAATACTGACCCTCCGACAATGCGGCGCTCCCTCAGGACTGACCCTCCGACAATACGGCGCTCCCTCAGCACTGACCCTCCCACAGTGCGGCTCTCCCTCAGCACTGACCCTCCCACAGTGCGGCTCTCCCTCAGCACTGACCCTCCCACAGTGCGGCGCTCCCTCAGCACTGACCCTCCGACAGTGCGGCTCTCCCTCAGCACTGACCCACCGACAGTGCGGCGCTCCCTCAGCACTGACCATCCCACAGTGCGGCGCTACCTCAACACTGACCCTCCGACAGTGCGACGCTTCCTCAGCACTGACCCTCCGACAGTGCGGCTCTCCCTCAGCACTGACCCTCCCACAGTGCGGCTCTCCCTCAGCACTGACCCTCCCACAGTGCGGCGCTCCCTCAGCACTGACCCTCCCACAGTGCGGCTCTCCCTCAGCACTGACCCTCCCACAGTGCGGCGCTCCCTCAGCACTGACCCTCCCACAATGCGGCTCTCCCTCAGTACTGACCCTCCGACAATGCGGCTCTCCCTCAGCACTGACCCTCCGACAGTGCGGCGCTCCCTCAGCACTGACCCTCCGACAGTGCGGCTCTCCCTCAGCACTGACCATCCAGTTTCCTGCTTCCGCAGTATTTTTCTTTTATCCTTACATATTTCAAACTGTAGATGCTGTCTATTTATAACAACATTGTGCATTTAAATAGCGCCTCTCACATTGTAAATTAATCCCAAGGAGACAACGTCAGGCAAAATCTGTCACCGAACCACCTAAGGAGGTATCAGGGACAGGGAACCAAAATCTCCATCAAAGAATGGGTTTTAAGGAGCTTGGTAAAGCAGGAGAGAGTGCCAGAGAGAGGAGGAGAGGGTTTAGCGGGGGAATCTCAGAGCTTAGGGCCCTCCCCATGCAGCTGGAGGCCCGGCCGCCAATGGTGGAGCGATGGGAATCGGGGGATGCTCGAGAGGCTGGAATCGGAGGAGAGGAGAGATCTCAGAGGGTTGTAGGAGGTTCCAGAGATAGGGAGGGTTGTAGGTGCTGGAGGAGGTTCCAGGGATAGGGAGGGGTTGTAGGGGCTGGAGGAGGTTACAGAGATAGGGAGGAGTGTAGGGGCTGGAGGAGGTAACAGTGATAGGGAGGGGTGTAGGTGTTGGAGGGTGTTACAGAGATAGGGAGGCGTGTAGGGGCAAGAGGTGTTTAGAGAGATAGGGAGGGTTGAAGGGGCTGAAGGCGGGTACAGAGATAGGGAAGGTTGTAGGGGCTGGAGCAGGTTAAAGAGATAGGGAGGGTGTAGGGGCTGGAGGAGGTTACAGAGATAGAAAGGGGTGTAGGGGCTGGAGGAGGTTACAGAGATAGAGAGAGGGGTAGGGGCTGGAGGATTTTACAGAGATAGGGAGGGGTGTTGGTGCTGGAGGAGTTTACAGAGCTAGGGAGGGTTGTAGGGGCTGGAGGAGGTTACAGAGATAGGGAGGGTTGTAGGGGCTGGAGGAGGTTACAGAGATAGGGAGGGGTGTAGCGGCTGGAGGAGGTTACAGAGATAGGGATGGTTGTAGGGGCTGGAGGAGGTTACAGAGATAGGGAGGTGTGCAGGGGCTGGAGGAGGTTGCAGAGGTGGGGACGGTTTAGGGGCTGGAGGAAGTTACTGAGATAGGGAGGGGTGTAGGGGCTGGAGGAGATTACAGAGATAGGGAGTATTGTTGGAGCTGGAGGAGGTTACAGAGATAGGGAGGGGTGTAGGGGCTGGAGGAGGTTACAGAGATAGGGAGGGGTGTAGGGGCTGGAGGAGGTTACAGAGATAGGGAGGGGTGTATGGGCTGGAGGAGGTTACAGAGATAGGGAGGGGTGTAGGGGCTGGAGGAGGTTACAGAGATAGGGAGGGGTGTGGGGGTCTGGAGAAGGTTACAGAGATAGGGAGGGGTGTAGGGGCTGGAGGAGGTTACAGAGATAGGGAGGGGTGTAGGGGCTGGAGGAGGTTACAGAGATTGGGAGGGGTGTAGGGGCTGGAGGAGGTTACAGAGATAGGGAGGGGTGTAGGGGCTGGAGGAGGTTACAGAGATAGGGAGGGGTGTAGGGGCTGGAGGAGGTTACAGAGATAGGGAGGGGTGTAGGGGCTGGAGGAGGTTACAGAGATAGGGAGGGGTGTATTTGCTGGAGGAGGTTACAGAGATAGGGAGGGGTGTAGGGGCTGGAGGAGGTTACAGAGATAGGGAGGGGTGTAGGGGCTGGAGGAGGTTACAGAGATAGGGAGGGGTGTAGGGGCTGGAGGAGGTTACAGAGATAGGGAGGGGTGTAGGGACTGGAGGAGGTTACAGGGATAGGGAGGGGTGTAGGGGCTGGAGGAGGTTACAGTGATAGGGAGGTGTGTAGGGGCTGGAGGAGGTTACAGAGATAGGGAGGGGTGTAGGGGCTGGAGGAGGTTACAGAGATAGGGAGGGGTGTAGGTTCTGGTGGAGGTTACAGAGATAGGGAGGGGTGTAGGGGCAGGAGGAGGTTACAGAGATAGGGAGGGGTGTAGGGGCTGGAGGAGTTTACAGAGATAGGGAGACTTGTCGGGTCTGGAGGAGGTAACAGAGCTATGGAGTGTTGTAGGGTCTGGAGGAGTTTACAGACAAAGGGAGGGGTGTAGGTACTGGAGGAGGTTAAAGAGATAGGGAGTGGTGTAGGGGCTGGAGGAGGTTACAGAGATAGGGAGGGTTGTTGGGGCTGGAGGAGGTTACAGAGATAGGGAGGGGTCTTGGGGCTGGAGGAGGTTACCGAGATAGGGAGGGGTGTAGGGACTGGAGGAGGTTACAGAGATAGGGAGGGGTGTAGGGGCTGGAGGAGGTTACAGAGATAGGGAGGGGTGTAGGAGCTGGAGGAGGTTACAGAGATAGGGAGGGTGTAGCGGCTGGAGGAGGTTTCAGAGATAGGGAGGGGTGTAGGGGCTGGGTGAGGTTACAGAGATAGGGAGGGGTGTAGGGGCTGGAGGAGGTTACAGAGATAGGGAGGGTTGTAGGGGCTGGAGGAGGTTACAGAGATAGGGAGGGATGTAGGGAATGGAGGAGGTTACAGAGATAAGGAGGGTGTAGGGACTGGAGGAGGTTACAGAGATAGGGAGGGGTGTAGGGACTGGAGGAGGTTACAGAGATAGGGAGGGGTGTAGGTGCTGCAGGAAGTAACAGAGATAGGGAGGGGTGTAGGGGCTGGAGGAGGTTACAGAGATAGGGAGGGGTGTAGGTGCTGCAGGAGGTTACAGAGAGAGGGAGGGGTGTAGGGGCTGGAGGAGGTTACAGAGATAGGGAGGGGTGTAGGGGCTGGAGGAGGTTACAGAGATAGGGAGGGGTGTAGGGTGTGGAGGAGGTTACAGAGATAGGGAGGGTTGTAGGGGCTGGAGGAGGTTACAGAGTTAGGGAGGGTTGTAGGGGCTGGAGGAGGTTACAGAGATCGGGAGGGGTGTAGGGGCTGGTGGAGGTAACAGAGATAGGGAGGGGTGTAGGGGCTGGAGGAGTTTACAGAGATAGGGAGGGGTGTAGGGGCTGGAGGAGGTTACAGAGATAGGGAGGGGTGTAGGGGGTGGAGGAGGTTACAGAGATAGGGAGGGGTGTAGGGGCTGGAGGAGGTTACAGTGATAGGGAGGGGTGTAGGTGCTGGAGGAGGTTACAGAGATAGGGAGGGGGGTGTGAGGGCCATGGAGGGATTTGAAAACGAGGGTGTGAATGTGAAAATGGAGGGGTTGCCGGACCGGGAGCCAGTGTGGGTCAGCGAGATGCAGGGGGTGAGGGGTGAGAGGGACTCGGTGTGAGTTCGGACACGGGGACAGCAGAGTTTGGCTGTGCTGATGGTGACAGAGGGTGGGGTAGTTTGGAGGGTGACCAGGGAACCGCAATTGTTCCTGTTCAGTGACGCTTGTAGATCCAGTTTGTGTCTGTGAATAAATCATTAAAGCTGGCCGGACAGACTGAGGGAGCGGTTAGTGAAGAGGCACTCACTCACTACTGACCCTCCGACTGTGCGGCACTGACTCACTACTGACCCTCCCACAGTGCGGCACTCACTCACTACTGACCCTCCGACAGTGCGGCACTCACTCACCACTGACCCTCCGACAGTGCGGCACTCACTCACTACTGACCCTCCGACAGTGCAGCACTCACTCACTACTGACTCTCCGACAGTGCGGCACTCCCTCACTACTGACCCGCCGACAGTGCGGCACTCCCTCACTACTGACCCGCTGACAGTGCGGCACTCCCTCAGTACTGACCCTCCGACAGTGCGGCACTCCCTCAGTACTAACCCTCCCACAGTGCGGCTATCCCTCAGCACTGACCCTCCGACAGTGCGGCACTCCCTCACTACTGACCCGCTGACAGTGCGGCACTCCCTCACTACTGACCCTCCGACATTGCGGCACTCCCTCACTACTGACCCGCCGACAGTGCGGTGCTCCCTCAGCACTTACCCTCCGACAGTGCGGCGCTGCCTCAGCACTGACCCTCCGACAGTGCAGCTCTCCCTCAGCACTGACCCTCCCACAGTGCGGCTCTACCTCAGCACTGACCCTCCGACTGAGCGGCGCTCCCTCAGCACTGACCCTCCCACAGTGCGGCGCTCCCTCAGCACTGACCCTCCCACAGTGCGGCACTCCCTCAGCACTGACCCTCCCACAGTGCGGCTCTCCCTCAGCTCTGACCCTCCCACAGTGCGGCTCTCCCTCAGCACTGACCCTCCCACAGTGCGGCTCTCCCTCAGCACTGACCCTCTGACAGTGCGGCTCTCCCTCAGCACTGACCCTCCGACAGTGCGGCTCTCCCTCAGCACTGACCCTCCGACAGTGCGGCGCTCCCTCAGCACTGACCCTCTGACAGTGCGGCGCTCCCTCAGCACTGACCCTCCGACAGTGCGGCTCTCCCTCAGCACTGACCTTCCGACAGTGCGGCGCTCCCTCAGCACTGACCCTCCGACAGTGCGGCGCTCCCTCAGCATTGACCCTCCGACAGTGCGGCTCTCCCTCAGTACTGACCCTCCCACAGTGCGACTCTCCCTCAGCACTGACCCTCCCACAGTGCGGCTCTCCCTCGGCACTGACCCTCCCACAGTGCGACTCTCCCTCAGCACTGACCCTCCGACAGTGCGGCTCTCCCTCAGCACTGACCCTCCCACAGTGCGACTCTCCCTCAGCACTGACCCTCCCACAGTGCGGCTCTCCCTCAGCACTGACCCTCCGACAGTGCGGCTCTCCCTCAGCACTGACCCTCCCACAGTGCGGCGCTCCCTCAGCACTGACCCTCTGACAGTGCGGCTCTCCCTCAGCACTGACCCTCCGACAGTGCGGTGCTCCCTCAGCACTGACCCTCCGACAGTGCGGCGCTCCCTCAGCGCTGACCCTCCGACAGTGCGGCGCTCCCTCAGCACTGACCCTCCCACAGTATGACACTCACTTGGCAGTCGCTCCTGCCTAATGCGCCTGGATCAAGGGGCCTGACCCCCCTTCAGTGCCCACCAACGTTGTCACCGCCTCTCCCTACGCTCACAGCCCGCCCTCTCCGGGGAAGTCCGCTTGGTTCGGGAGGAGCCCAAGTGTCCGTCATGGGTGCCAACCCTCACCTTCATTCCCCTCGATCGCCACTGGTCTGGGGCCCGTTGTCTGCGGGCGCCAGGCCGAGAGCGATGGACTTTCTGGGAGTAGGGGTGAAGGGCTGAGTTGGGTAGTGGTTTGTGCTAGGGTGGGAGGCGGGGCTGGGGTTTGGTTGGTGGGGTACAGCGGCGGCTTCTTACCCTCCAGCTGGCGAAGGGCGAGGGTGGCAGCAGGTACCCGGTCTCGTCGTTGGCGCCCATCAGCTCGTCGGTGCAGATGTCGCAGGCCGCCGCCCGTGTCCAGTCCCAGTAGGGGAGGTGGAAGTCCTCGTCGCTGGTCAGGTGGCGTATCTCCTTCTCGAAGAAGAGCAGGTACCGGCGGTGCCAGACGGCGAAGGCCGGCCCCATGTGGGCGAAGTTGGGGCGCCGGCGGGTGCTGATGGGCTTGGCCGCCACATAGTGCACCCAGGTGCAGACGTCGTAGACGCTGGCATCCCGGAAGCGGTAGCTCCCCACGTCCGAGGCGTTGCGGCTGACGAGGACCACGTAGCGGGGGCTGACGGTGGCCTTGGCCCGGGCCAGGTAGTCCACCAGCCTCCGGCGCTGGGCCCGGTCCATCTCGTGGAGCCCCCTCCTCACGGTCAGCACCCAGCGCCGGCAGTCGGAACCACGGTAGCCGTCGCGGCACTCGCCGCAGTCGAAGCCGGAGAAGCGGCCCCGGCAGGCGCAGGTGCGGCCGTAGAAGGAGGTGGGCCAGCCCAGCCGGAAGTCCCGCCCGCCGACCCCCGGCCCCCGGGAGGCCTGGCACTTCCCTCTGCCGCTCCTCTCCCCGCACGGAGAGCCGTCCCCCTCCCAGACCGGGCAGCAGGTCCGGCTCCGGAGGGCGTCGAGCTGGGCGCACGCCCTGGGGAACTGGGCAGACCCGCCGGGCGGCAGGAGCAGGAGGAGGAGGAGGAAAAGAAGCTCCCCCATTGCATGCCCCCCCCCCTCCCGTTCTCTGAGAGCCACGAACGCTGTGGGGCTGAGTCAGTACCGGCTGGAAGTTGGAGGCTGGGTTTATAAAGGGCTGGGAACACCCAGCCTTCGAGGTCACGGAAGAGAGACGTGTGCGTCCAGACGTGACACGTCTGAGCTGCCTGGCCCTGACATGCCAAGCCCAGGCCAAGAACCTGCTGACGGAATCCTGCTCTGCTTAAAGGGCACCAGTCCCGACCCCTTGGCCGGCTGCCACTCCAGTGTTTGATGGGGACAGAGTAGAGGCAGATTTACTCTGTATCTAACCCCGTGCTGTACCTGTCCTGGGAGTGTTTGATGGGGACAGTGTAGAGGGAGCTTTACTCTGTAGCTAACCCCGTGCTGTACCTGTCCTGGGAGTGTTTGATGGGGACGGTGTAGAGGGAGATTTACTCTGTATCTAACCCCATGCTGTAACTGTCCTGGGAGTGTTTGATGGGGACTGTGTAGAGGGAGCTTTACTCTGTATCTAACCCCGTGCTGTACCTGTCCTGGGAGTGTTTGATGGGGGCGGTGTAGAGGGAGCTTTACTCTGTATCTAACGCTGTGCTGTACCTGTCCAGGGAGTGTTTGATGGGGACAGTGCAGAGGGAGCTTTACTCTGTATCTAACCCCATGCTGTACCTGTCCTGGGATTGTTTGATGTGGATGGTGTTAACGGAGCTTTACTCTGTATCTAACCCTGTGCTATACCTGTCCTGGGAGTATTTGATGGGGATGGTGTAGAGGGTGATTTACTCTGTATCGAACCCCGTGCTGTACCTGTCCTGGGATTGTTTGATGTGGATGGTGTTGACGGAGCTTTACTCTGTATCTAACCCCGTGCTCTACCTGTCCTGGGAGTGTTTGATGGGGACAGTGTAGAGGGAGATTCACTCTGCATCTAACCCCGTGCTGTACCTGTCCTGGGAGTGTTTGATGGGGACGGTGTAGAGGGAGATTTACTCTGTATCTAACCCCGTGATGTACCTGTCCTGGGAGTGTTTGATGGGGACAGTGTAGAGGGAGCTTTACTCTGTATCTAACACCGTGCTGTACCTGTCCAAGGAGTGTTTGATGGGGACAGTGTAGAGGGAGCTTTAATCTGTATCTAACCCCGTGCTGTACCTGTTCTGGGAGTGTTTGATGGGGACAGTGTAGAGAGAACTTTACTCTGTATCGAACCCCATGCTGTACCTGTCCTGGGAGTGTTTGATGGGGACAGTGTAGAGGGACATTTACTCTGTATCTAACCCCGTGCTGTACCTGTCCTGGGAGTGTTTGATGGGGACGGTGTAGAGGGAGCTTTACTCTGTATCTAACCCCGTGCTGTACCTGTCCTGGGAGTGTTTGATGGGGACGGTGTAGAGGGAGCTTTACTCTGTATCTAACCCCGTGCTGTACCTGCCATGGGAGTGTTTGATGGGGACAGTGTAGAGGGAGATTTACCCTGTATCTAACCCCGTGCTGAACCTGTCCTGGGAGTGTTTGATGGGGACAGTGTAGAGGGAGCTTTAATCTGTATCTAACCCCATGCTGTACCTGTCCTGGGAGTGTTTGATGGGGACGGTGTAGAGGGAGATTTACTCTGTATCTAACCCCGTGCTGTATCTGTCCTGGGAGTGTTTGATGGGGACAGTGTAGAGGGACATTTACTCTGTATCTAAACCCGTGCTGTACATGTCCTGGGAGTGTTTGATGGGGACAGTGTAGAGGGAGCATCACTCTGTATCTAACCCCGTGCTGTACCTGTCCTGGGAGTGTTTGATGGGGACGGTGTAGAGGGAGCTTTACTCTGTATCTAACCCCGTGCTGTACCTGTCCTGGGAGTGTTTGATGGGGACGGTGTAGAGGGAGCTTTACTCTCTATCTAACCCCGTGCTGTACCTGTCCTGGGAGTGTTTGATGGGGACGGTGAAAAGGGAGCTTTACTCTGTATCAAACCCCGTGCTGTACCTGTCCTGGGAGTGTTTGAGGGGGATGGTGTAGAGGGAGATTTACTCTGTATCTAACCCCATGCTGTACCTGTCCAAGGAGTGTTTGATGGAGACAGTGTAGAGGGAGCTTTACTCTGTATCTAACCCCGTGATGTACCTGTCCAAGGAGTGTTTGATGGGGACAGTGTAGAGGGAGATTTACTCTGTATCTAACCTCGTGCTGTACCTGTCCTGGGAGTGTGTGATGGGGACGCTGTAGAGGGTGCTTTACTCTGTAGCTAACCCCGTGCTGTAACTGTCCTGGGAGTGTTTGATGGGGACAGTGTAGAGGGAGCTTTACTCTGTATCTAACCCCGTGCTGTACCGGTCCTGGGAGTGTTTGATGGGGGCGGTGTAGCGGGAGCTTTACTCTGTATCTAACCCCGTGCTGTACCTGTCCTGGGAGTATTTGATGGGGATGGTGTAGAGGGTGATTTACTCTGTATCGAACCCCGTGCTGTACCTGACCTGGGAGTGTTTGATGGGGACGGTGTAGAGGGTGATTAACTCTGTATCTAACCCCGTGCTGTACCTGTCCTGGGAGTGTTTGATGGGGACAGTGTAGAGGGAGCTTTACTCTGTATCTAACCCCGTGCTGTACCTGTCCTGGGAGTGTTTGATGGGGAAAGTGTAGAGGGAGATTTACTCTGTATCTAACCCCGTGCTGTACCTGTCCTGGGAGTGTTTGATGGCGACAGTGTAGAGGGAGCTTTAATCTGTATCTAACCCCCTGCTGTACCTGTCCTGGGAGTGTTTGATGGGGACAGTGTAGAGGGAGCTTTACTTTGTATCTAACGCCATGCTGTACCTGTCCTGGGAGTGTTTGATGGGGACAGTGTAGAGGGACATTTACTCTATATCTAACCCCGTGCTGTACCTGTCCTGGGAGTGTTTGATGGGGACAGTGTAGAGGGAGATTCACTCTGTATCTAACCCCGTGCTGTACCTGTCCTGGGAGTGTTTGATGGGAACGGTGTAGAGGGAGATTTACTCTGTATCTAACCCCGTGCTGTACCTGTCCTGGGAGTGTTTGATGGGGACAGTGTCGAGGGAGCTTTACTCTGTATCTAACCCCGTGCCGTACCTGTCCTGGGAGTGTTTGATGGGGTCAGTGGAGACGGAGCTTTACTCTGTATCTAACCCCATGCTGTACCTGTCCTGGGATTGTTTGATGGGGACGGTGTAGAGGGAGCTTTACTCTGTATCTAACCCCGTGCTGTACCTGTCCTGGGAGTGTTTGATGGGGACGGTGTAGAGGGAGCTTTACTCTGTATCTAACCCCGTGCTGTACCTGCCCTGGGAGTGTTTGATGGGGACAGTGTAGAGGGAGATTTACCCTGTATCTAACCCCGTGCTGAACCTGTCCTGGGAGTGTTTGATGGAGACAGTGTAGAGGGAGCTTTACTCTGTATCTAACCCCATGCTGTACCTGTCCAAGGAGTGTTTGATGGGGACAGTGTAGAGGGAGATTTACTCTGTATCTAACCTCGTGCTGTACCTGTCCTGGGAGTGTGTGATGGGGACGCTGTAGAGGGAGCTTTACTCTGTATCTAACCCCGTGCTGTACCTGTCCTGGGAGTGTTTGATGGGGACAGTGTAGAGGGACATTTACTCTGTATCTAAACCCGTGCTGTACATGTCCTGGGAGTGTTTGATGGGGACAGTGTAGAGGGAGCATCACTCTGTATCTAACCCCGTGCTGTACCTGTCCTGGGAGTGTTTGATGGGGACGGTGTAGAGGGAGCTTTACTCTGTATCTAACCCCGTGCTGTACCTGTGTACCTGTCCTGGGAGTGTTTGATGGGGACGGTGTAGAGGGAGCTTTACTCTCTATCTAACCCCGTGCTGTACCTGTCCTGGGAGTGTTTGATGGGGACGGTGAAAAGGGAGCTTTACTCTGTATCAAACCCCGTGCTGTACCTGTCCTGGGAGTGTTTGAGGGGGATGGTGTAGAGGGAGATTTACTCTGTATCGAATCCCGTGCTGTACCTGTCCTGGAAGTGTTTGATGGGGACAGTCTAGAGGGACCTTTACTCTGTATCTAACCCCGTGCTGTACCTGTCCTGGGAGTGTTTGATGGGGACAGTGTAGATGGGAGCTTTACTCTGTATCTAACCCCGTGCTGTACCTGTCCTGGGAGTGTTTGATGGGGTCAGTGGAGAGGGAGCTTTAATCTGTATCTAACCCCATGCTGTACCTGTCCTGGGAGTGTTTGATGGGGACGGTGTAGAGGGAGCTTTACTCTGTATCTAACCCCGTGCTGTACCTGTCCTGGGAGTGTTTGTTGGGGACGGTGTAGAGGGAGCTCTACTCTGTATCTAACCCCATGCTGTAACTGTCCAAGGAGTGTTTGATGGGGACAGTGTAGAGGGAGATTTGCTCTGTATCTAACCCCGTGATGTACCTGTCCTGGGAGTGTTTGATGGGGACGGTGTAGAGGGAGCTTTACTCTGCATCAAACCTCGTGCTGTAGCTGCCCTGGGAGTGTTTGATGGGGACAGTGTAGAGGGAGCTTTACTCTGTATCTAACCCCGTGCTGAACCTGTCCTGGGAGTGTTTGATGGGGACAGTGTAGAGGGAGCTTTACTCTGTATCTAACCCCATGCTGTACCTGTCCAAGGAGTGTTTGATGGAGACAGTGTAGAGGGAGCTTTACTCTGTATCTAACCCCGTGATGTACCTGTCCAAGGAGAGTTTGATGGGGACAGTGTAGAGGGAGATTTACTCTGTATCTAACCTCGTGCTGTACCTGTCCTGGGAGTGTGTGATGGGGACGCTGTAGAGGGTGCTTTACTCTGTAGCTAACCCCGTGCTGTAACTGTCCTGGGAGTGTTTGATGGGGACAGTGTAGAGGGAGCTTTACTCTGTATCTAACCCCGTGCTGTACCGGTCCTGGGAGTGTTTGATGGGGGCGGTGTAGCGGGAGCTTTACTCTGTATCTAACCCCGTGCTGTACCTGTCCTGGGAGTATTTGATGGGGATGGTGTAGAGGGTGATTTACTCTGTATCGAACCCCGTGCTGTACCTGACCTGGGAGTGTTTGATGGGGACGGTGTAGAGGGTGATTAACTCTGTATCTAACCCCGTGCTGTACCTGTCCTGGGAGTGTTTGATGGGGACAGTGTAGAGGGAGCTTTACTCTGTATCTAACCCCGTGCTGTACCTGTCCTGGGAGTGTTTGATGGGGAAGGTGTAGAGGGAGATTTACTCTGTATCTAACCCCGTGCTGTACCTGTCCTGGGAGTGTTTGATGGCGACAGTGTAGAGGGAGCTTTTATCTGTATCTAACCCCCTGCTGTACCTGTCCTGGGAGTGTTTGATGGGGACAGTGTAGAGGGAGCTTTAATCTGTATCTAACCCCGTGCTGTACCTGTCCTGGGAGTGTTTGATGGGGACAGTGTAGAGGGAGCTTTACTTTGTATCTAACCCCGTGCTGTACCTGTCCTGGGAGTGTTTGATGGGGACAGTGTAGAGGGACATTTACTCTGTATCTAACCCCGTGCTGTACCTGTCCTGGGAGTGTTTGATGGGGACAGTGTAGAGGGAGATTCACTCTGTATCTAACCCCGTGCTGTACCTGTCCTGGGAGTGTTTGATGGGAACGGTGTAGAGGGAGATTTACTCTGTATCTAACCCCGTGCTGTACCTGTCCTGGGAGTGTTTGATGGGGACAGTGTCGAGGGAGCTTTACTCTGTATCTAACCCCGTGCCGTACCTGTCCTGGGAGTGTTTGATGGGGTCAGTGGAGACGGAGCTTTACTCTGTATCTAACCCCATGCTGTACCTGTCCTGGGATTGTTTGATGGGGACGGTGTAGAGGGAGCTTTACTCTGTATCTAACCCCGTGCTGTACCTGTCCTGGGAGTGTTTGATGGGGACGGTGTAGAGGGAGCTTTACTCTGTACCTAACCCCGTGCCGTACCTGCCCTGGGAGTGTTTGATGGGGACAGTGTAGAGGGAGATTTACCCTGTATCTAACCCCGTGCTGAAAATGTCCTGGGAGTGTTTGATGGAGACAGTGTAGAGGGAGCTTTACTCTGTATCTAACCCCATGCTGTACCTGTCCAAGGAGTGTTTGATGGGGACAGTGTAGAGGGAGATTTACTCTGTATCTAACCTCGTGCTGTACCTGTCCTGGGAGTGTGTGATGGGGACGCTGTAGAGGGAGCTTTACTCTGTATCTAACCCCGTGCTGTACCTGTCCTGGGAGTGTTTGATGGGGACAGTGTAGAGGGAGCTTTACTCTGTAGCTAACCCCGTGCTGTACCTGTCCTGGGAGTGTTTGATGGGGCCAGTGTAGAGGGAGCTTTACTCTGTAGCTAACCCCGTGCTGTAACTGTCCTGGGACTGTTTGATGGGGACAGTGTAGAGGGAGCTTTACTCTGTATCTAACCCCGTGCTGTACCTGTCCTGGGAGTGTTTGATGGGGGCGGTGTAGAGGGAGCTTTACTCTGTATCTAACGCTGTGCTGTAACTGTCCAGGGAGTGTTTGATTGGGACAGTGGAGAAAGAGATTTACTCTGTATCTAACCCCGTGCTGTACCTGTCCTGGGAGTGTTTGATGGGGACAGTGTAGAAGGAGATTTACCCTGTATCTAACCCCGTGCTGAACCTGTCCTGGGAGTGTTTGATGGGGACAGTGTAGAGGGAGCTTTACTCTGTATCTAACCCCGTGATGTACCTGTCCAAGGAGTGTTTGAAGGGGACAGTGTAGAGGGAGATTTACTCTGTATCTAACCTCGTGCTGTACCTGTCCTGGGAGTGTGTGATGGGGACGCTGTAGAGGGTGCTTTACTCTGTAGCTAACCCCGTGCTGTAACTGTCCTGGGAGTGTTTGATGGGGACAGTGTAGAGGGAGCTTTACTCTGTATCTAACCCCGTGCTGTACCGGTCCTGGGAGTGTTTGATGGGGGCGGTGTAGCGGGAGCTTTACTCTGTATCTAACCCCGTGCTGTACCTGTCCTGGGAGTATTTGATGGGGATGGTGTAGAGGGTGATTTACTCTGTATCGAACCCCGTGCTGTACCTGACCTGGGAGTGTTTGATGGGGACGGTGTAGAGGGTGATTAACTCTGTATCTAACCCCGTGCTGTACCTGTCCTGGGAGTGTTTGATGGGGACAGTGTAGAGGGAGCTTTACTCTGTATCTAACCCCGTGCTGTACCTGTCCTGGGAGTGTTTGATGGGGAAGGTGTGGAGGGAGATTTACTCTGTATCTAACCCCGTGCTGTACCTGTCCTGGGAGTGTTTGATGGCGACAGTGTAGAGGGAGCTTTTATCTGTATCTAACCCCCTGCTGTACCTGTCCTGGGAGTGTTTGATGGGGACAGTGTAGAGGGAGCTTTAATCTGTATCTAACCCCGTGCTGTACCTGTCCTGGGAGTGTTTGATGGGGACAGTGTAGAGGGAGCTTTACTTTGTATCTAACCCCGTGCTGTACCTGTCCTGGGAGTGTTTGATGGGGACAGTGTAGAGGGACATTTACTCTGTATCTAACCCCGTGCTGTACCTGTCCTGGGAGTGTTTGATGGGGACAGTGTAGAGGGAGATTCACTCTGTATCTAACCCCGTGCTGTACCTGTCCTGGGAGTGTTTGATGGGAACGGTGTAGAGGGAGATTTACTCTGTATCTAACCCCGTGCTGTACCTGTCCTGGGAGTGTTTGATGGGGACAGTGTCGAGGGAGCTTTACTCTGTATCTAACCCCGTGCCGTACCTGTCCTGGGAGTGTTTGATGGGGTCAGTGGAGACGGAGCTTTACTCTGTATCTAACCCCATGCTGTACCTGTCCTGGGATTGTTTGATGGGGACGGTGTAGAGGGAGCTTTACTCTGTATCTAACCCCGTGCTGTACCTGTCCTGGGAGTGTTTGATGGGGACGGTGTAGAGGGAGCTTTACTCTGTATCTAACCCCGTGCTGTACCTGCCCTGGGAGTGTTTGATGGGGACAGTGTAGAGGGAGATTTACCCTGTATCTAACCCCGTGCTGAACCTGTCCTGGGAGTGTTTGATGGAGACAGTGTAGAGGGAGCTTTACTTTGTATCTAACCCCATGCTGTACCTGTCCAAGGAGTGTTTGATGGGGACAGTGTAGAGGGAGATTTACTCTGTATCTAACCTCGTGCTGTACCTGTCCTGGGAGTGTTTGATGGGGGCGGTGTAGAGGGAGCTTTACTCTGTATCTAACGCTGTGCTGTAACTGTCCAGGGACTGTTTGATTGGGACAGTGGAGAAAGAGATTTACTCTGTATCTAACCCCGTGCTGTACCTGTCCTGGGAGTGTTTGATGGGGACAGTGTAGAAGGAGATTTACCCTGTATCTAACCCCGTGCTGAACCTGTCCTGGGAGTGTTTGATGGGGACAGTGTAGAGGGAGCTTTACTCTGTATCTAACCCCGTGATGTACCTGTCCAAGGAGTGTTTGAAGGGGACAGTGTAGAGGGAGCTTTACTCTGTATCTAACCCCGTGCTGAACCTGTCCTGGGAGTGTTTGATGGGGACAGTGTAGAGGGAGCTTTACTCTGTATCTAACCCCATGCTGTACCTGTCCAAGGAGTGTTTGATGGAGACAGTGTAGAGGGAGCTTTACTCTGTATCTAACCCCGTGATGTACCTGTCCAAGGAGAGTTTGATGGGGACAGTGTAGAGGGAGATTTACTCTGTATCTAACCTCGTGCTGTACCTGTCCTGGGAGTGTGTGATGGGGACGCTGTAGAGGGTGCTTTACTCTGTAGCTAACCCCGTGCTGTAACTGTCCTGGGAGTGTTTGATGGGGACAGTGTAGAGGGAGCTTTACTCTGTATCTAACCCCGTGCTGTACCGGTCCTGGGAGTGTTTGATGGGGGCGGTGTAGCGGGAGCTTTACTCTGTATCTAACCCCGTGCTGTACCTGTCCTGGGAGTATTTGATGGGGATGGTGTAGAGGGTGATTTACTCTGTATCGAACCCCGTGCTGTACCTGACCTGGGAGTGTTTGATGGGGACGGTGTAGAGGGTGATTAACTCTGTATCTAACCCCGTGCTGTACCTGTCCTGGGAGTGTTTGATGGGGACAGTGTAGAGGGAGCTTTACTCTGTATCTAACCCCGTGCTGTACCTGTCCTGGGAGTGTTTGATGGGGAAGGTGTAGAGGGAGATTTACTCTGTATCTAACCCCGTGCTGTACCTGTCCTGGGAGTGTTTGATGGCGACAGTGTAGAGGGAGCTTTTATCTGTATCTAACCCCCTGCTGTACCTGTCCTGGGAGTGTTTGATGGGGACAGTGTAGAGGGAGCTTTAATCTGTATCTAACCCCGTGCTGTACCTGTCCTGGGAGTGTTTGATGGGGACAGTGTAGAGGGAGCTTTACTTTGTATCTAACCCCGTGCTGTACCTGTCCTGGGAGTGTTTGATGGGGACAGTGTAGAGGGACATTTACTCTGTATCTAACCCCGTGCTGTACCTGTCCTGGGAGTGTTTGATGGGGACAGTGTAGAGGGAGATTCACTCTGTATCTAACCCCGTGCTGTACCTGTCCTGGGAGTGTTTGATGGGAACGGTGTAGAGGGAGATTTACTCTGTATCTAACCCCGTGCTGTACCTGTCCTGGGAGTGTTTGATGGGGACAGTGTCGAGGGAGCTTTACTCTGTATCTAACCCCGTGCCGTACCTGTCCTGGGAGTGTTTGATGGGGTCAGTGGAGACGGAGCTTTACTCTGTATCTAACCCCATGCTGTACCTGTCCTGGGATTGTTTGATGGGGACGGTGTAGAGGGAGCTTTACTCTGTATCTAACCCCGTGCTGTACCTGTCCTGGGAGTGTTTGATGGGGACGGTGTAGAGGGAGCTTTACTCTGTACCTAACCCCGTGCCGTACCTGCCCTGGGAGTGTTTGATGGGGACAGTGTAGAGGGAGATTTACCCTGTATCTAACCCCGTGCTGAAAATGTCCTGGGAGTGTTTGATGGAGACAGTGTAGAGGGAGCTTTACTCTGTATCTAACCCCATGCTGTACCTGTCCAAGGAGTGTTTGATGGGGACAGTGTAGAGGGAGATTTACTCTGTATCTAACCTCGTGCTGTACCTGTCCTGGGAGTGTGTGATGGGGACGCTGTAGAGGGAGCTTTACTCTGTATCTAACCCCGTGCTGTACCTGTCCTGGGAGTGTTTGATGGGGACAGTGTAGAGGGAGCTTTACTCTGTAGCTAACCCCGTGCTGTACCTGTCCTGGGAGTGTTTGATGGGGTCAGTGGAGACGGAGCTTTACTCTGTATCTAACCCCATGCTGTACCTGTCCTGGGATTGTTTGATGGGGACGGTGTAGAGGGAGCTTTACTCTGTATCTAACCCCGTGCTGTACCTGTCCTGGGAGTGTTTG
Organism: Isurus oxyrinchus; assembly: GCA_026770705.1. Lineage (NCBI taxonomy): Eukaryota > Metazoa > Chordata > Chondrichthyes > Lamniformes > Lamnidae > Isurus > Isurus oxyrinchus. The sequence goes on from JANJGN010001510.1 coordinate 73,910, forward strand.
ATGGGGACGGTGTAGAGGGAGCTTTACTCTGTACCTAACCCCGTGCCGTACCTGCCCTGGGAGTGTTTGATGGGGACAGTGTAGAGGGAGATTTACCCTGTATCTAACCCCGTGCTGAAAATGTCCTGGGAGTGTTTGATGGAGACAGTGTAGAGGGAGCTTTACTCTGTATCTAACCCCGTGCTGAACCTGTCCTGGGAGTGTTTGATGGAGACAGTGTAGAGGGAGCTTTACTTTGTATCTAACCCCATGCTGTACCTGTCCAAGGAGTGTTTGATGGGGACAGTGTAGAAGGAGATTTACCCTGTATCTAACCCCGTGCTGAACCTGTCCTGGGAGTGTTTGATGGGGACAGTGTAGAGGGAGCTTTACTCTGTATCTAACCCCGTGATGTACCTGTCCAAGGAGTGTTTGAAGGGGACAGTGTAGAGGGAGCTTTACTCTGTATCTAACCCCGTGCTGAACCTGTCCTGGGAGTGTTTGATGGGGACAGTGTAGAGGGAGCTTTACTCTGTATCTAACCCCATGCTGTACCTGTCCAAGGAGTGTTTGATGGAGACAGTGTAGAGGGAGCTTTACTCTGTATCTAACCCCGTGATGTACCTGTCCAAGGAGAGTTTGATGGGGACAGTGTAGAGGGAGATTTACTCTGTATCTAACCTCGTGCTGTACCTGTCCTGGGAGTGTGTGATGGGGACGCTGTAGAGGGTGCTTTACTCTGTAGCTAACCCCGTGCTGTAACTGTCCTGGGAGTGTTTGATGGGGACAGTGTAGAGGGAGCTTTACTCTGTATCTAACCCCGTGCTGTACCGGTCCTGGGAGTGTTTGATGGGGGCGGTGTAGCGGGAGCTTTACTCTGTATCTAACCCCGTGCTGTACCTGTCCTGGGAGTATTTGATGGGGATGGTGTAGAGGGTGATTTACTCTGTATCGAACCCCGTGCTGTACCTGACCTGGGAGTGTTTGATGGGGACGGTGTAGAGGGTGATTAACTCTGTATCTAACCCCGTGCTGTACCTGTCCTGGGAGTGTTTGATGGGGACAGTGTAGAGGGAGCTTTACTCTGTATCTAACCCCGTGCTGTACCTGTCCTGGGAGTGTTTGATGGGGAAGGTGTAGAGGGAGATTTACTCTGTATCTAACCCCGTGCTGTACCTGTCCTGGGAGTGTTTGATGGCGACAGTGTAGAGGGAGCTTTTATCTGTATCTAACCCCCTGCTGTACCTGTCCTGGGAGTGTTTGATGGGGACAGTGTAGAGGGAGCTTTAATCTGTATCTAACCCCGTGCTGTACCTGTCCTGGGAGTGTTTGATGGGGACAGTGTAGAGGGAGCTTTACTTTGTATCTAACCCCGTGCTGTACCTGTCCTGGGAGTGTTTGATGGGGACAGTGTAGAGGGACATTTACTCTGTATCTAACCCCGTGCTGTACCTGTCCTGGGAGTGTTTGATGGGGACAGTGTAGAGGGAGATTCACTCTGTATCTAACCCCGTGCTGTACCTGTCCTGGGAGTGTTTGATGGGAACGGTGTAGAGGGAGATTTACTCTGTATCTAACCCCGTGCTGTACCTGTCCTGGGAGTGTTTGATGGGGACAGTGTCGAGGGAGCTTTACTCTGTATCTAACCCCGTGCCGTACCTGTCCTGGGAGTGTTTGATGGGGTCAGTGGAGACGGAGCTTTACTCTGTATCTAACCCCATGCTGTACCTGTCCTGGGATTGTTTGATGGGGACGGTGTAGAGGGAGCTTTACTCTGTATCTAACCCCGTGCTGTACCTGTCCTGGGAGTGTTTGATGGGGACGGTGTAGAGGGAGCTTTACTCTGTACCTAACCCCGTGCCGTACCTGCCCTGGGAGTGTTTGATGGGGACAGTGTAGAGGGAGATTTACCCTGTATCTAACCCCGTGCTGAAAATGTCCTGGGAGTGTTTGATGGAGACAGTGTAGAGGGACCTTTACTCTGTATCTAACCCCATGCTGTACCTGTCCAAGGAGTGTTTGATGGGGACAGTGTAGAGGGAGATTTACTCTGTATCTAACCTCGTGCTGTACCTGTCCTGGGAGTGTGTGATGGGGACGCTGTAGAGGGAGCTTTACTCTGTATCTAACCCCGTGCTGTACCTGTCCTGGGAGTGTTTGATGGGGCCAGTGTAGAGGGAGCTTTACTCTGTAGCTAACCCCGTGCTGTAACTGTCCTGGGACTGTTTGATGGGGACAGTGTAGAGGGAGCTTTACTCTGTATCTAACCCCGTGCTGTACCTGTCCTGGGAGTGTTTGATGGGGGCGGTGTAGAGGGAGCTTTACTCTGTATCTAACGCTGTGCTGTAACTGTCCAGGGAGTGTTTGATTGGGACAGTGGAGAAAGAGATTTACTCTGTATCTAACCCCGTGCTGTACCTGTCCTGGGAGTGTTTGATGGGGACAGTGTAGAAGGAGATTTACCCTGTATCTAACCCCGTGCTGAACCTGTCCTGGGAGTGTTTGATGGGGACAGTGTAGAGGGAGCTTTACTCTGTATCTAACCCCGTGATGTACCTGTCCAAGGAGTGTTTGAAGGGGACAGTGTAGAGGGAGATTTACTCTGTATCTAACCTCGTGCTGTACCTGTCCTGGGAGTGTGTGATGGGGACGCTGTAGAGGGTGCTTTACTCTGTAGCTAACCCCGTGCTGTAACTGTCCTGGGAGTGTTTGATGGGGACAGTGTAGAGGGAGCTTTACTCTGTATCTAACCCCGTGCTGTACCGGTCCTGGGAGTGTTTGATGGGGGCGGTGTAGCGGGAGCTTTACTCTGTATCTAACCCCGTGCTGTACCTGTCCTGGGAGTATTTGATGGGGATGGTGTAGAGGGTGATTTACTCTGTATCGAACCCCGTGCTGTACCTGACCTGGGAGTGTTTGATGGGGACGGTGTAGAGGGTGATTAACTCTGTATCTAACCCCGTGCTGTACCTGTCCTGGGAGTGTTTGATGGGGACAGTGTAGAGGGAGCTTTACTCTGTATCTAACCCCGTGCTGTACCTGTCCTGGGAGTGTTTGATGGGGAAGGTGTGGAGGGAGATTTACTCTGTATCTAACCCCGTGCTGTACCTGTCCTGGGAGTGTTTGATGGCGACAGTGTAGAGGGAGCTTTTATCTGTATCTAACCCCCTGCTGTACCTGTCCTGGGAGTGTTTGATGGGGACAGTGTAGAGGGAGCTTTAATCTGTATCTAACCCCGTGCTGTACCTGTCCTGGGAGTGTTTGATGGGGACAGTGTAGAGGGAGCTTTACTTTGTATCTAACCCCGTGCTGTACCTGTCCTGGGAGTGTTTGATGGGGACAGTGTAGAGGGACATTTACTCTGTATCTAACCCCGTGCTGTACCTGTCCTGGGAGTGTTTGATGGGGACAGTGTAGAGGGAGATTCACTCTGTATCTAACCCCGTGCTGTACCTGTCCTGGGAGTGTTTGATGGGAACGGTGTAGAGGGAGATTTACTCTGTATCTAACCCCGTGCTGTACCTGTCCTGGGAGTGTTTGATGGGGACAGTGTCGAGGGAGCTTTACTCTGTATCTAACCCCGTGCCGTACCTGTCCTGGGAGTGTTTGATGGGGTCAGTGGAGACGGAGCTTTACTCTGTATCTAACCCCATGCTGTACCTGTCCTGGGATTGTTTGATGGGGACGGTGTAGAGGGAGCTTTACTCTGTATCTAACCCCGTGCTGTACCTGTCCTGGGAGTGTTTGATGGGGACGGTGTAGAGGGAGCTTTACTCTGTATCTAACCCCGTGCTGTACCTGCCCTGGGAGTGTTTGATGGGGACAGTGTAGAGGGAGATTTACCCTGTATCTAACCCCGTGCTGAACCTGTCCTGGGAGTGTTTGATGGAGACAGTGTAGAGGGAGCTTTACTTTGTATCTAACCCCATGCTGTACCTGTCCAAGGAGTGTTTGATGGGGACAGTGTAGAGGGAGATTTACTCTGTATCTAACCTCGTGCTGTACCTGTCCTGGGAGTGTTTGATGGGGACAGTGTAGAGGGAGCTTTACTCTGTAGCTAACCCCGTGCTGTACCTGTCCTGGGAGTGTTTGATGGGGACAGTGTAGAGGGAGCTTTACTCTGTAGCTAACCCCGTGCTGTAACTGTCCTGGGACTGTTTGATGGGGACAGTGTAGAGGGAGCTTTACTCTGTATCTAACCCCGTGCTGTACCTGTCCTGGGAGTGTTTGATGGGGGCGGTGTAGAGGGAGCTTTACTCTGTATCTAACGCTGTGCTGTAACTGTCCAGGGAGTGTTTGATTGGGACAGTGGAGAAAGAGATTTACTCTGTATCTAACCCCGTGCTGTACCTGTCCTGGGAGTGTTTGATGGGGACAGTGTAGAAGGAGATTTACCCTGTATCTAACCCCGTGCTGAACCTGTCCTGGGAGTGTTTGATGGGGACAGTGTAGAGGGAGCTTTACTCTGTATCTAACCCCGTGATGTACCTGTCCAAGGAGTGTTTGAAGGGGACAGTGTAGAGGGAGCTTTACTCTGTATCTAACCCCGTGATGTACCTGTCCTGGGAGTGTTTGATGGGGACAGTGTAGAGGGAGATTTACTCTGTATCTAACCCCGTGCTGTATCTGTCCTGGGAGTGTTTTATGGGGTCAGTGTAGAGGGAGCTTTACTCTGCATCTAACCCCGTGCTGTACCTGTCCTGGGAGTGTTTGTTGGGGACGGTGTAGAGGGAGTTGCATTCTTTATCTAACCAATGCTGTGCCTGTGCTGGGAGTGTTTGATGGAGACAGTGTAGAGGCAGCTTAATTCTTTATCTAATCCCGAGCTGTACCTGTCCTGGGAGTGTTGGATGGGGACGGTGTAGAGGGAGATTTACTCTGTATCTAACCCCGTGCTGTACCTGTCCTGGGCTGTTTGATGGGGACGGTGTAGAGGGATTTTACTCTGTATCTAACCCCGTGCTGTACCTGTCCTGGGAGTGTTTGATGGGGACGGTGTAGAGGGAGCTTTACTCTGTATCTAACACCGTGCTGTACCTGTCCTGGGAGTGTTTGATGGGGACGGTGTAGAGGGAGCTTTACTCTGTATCTAACCCAGTGCTTTAGTTGTCCTGGGAGTGTTTGTTGGGGACAGTGTAGAGGGAGTTTTACGCTATATCTAACCCCGTGCTGTACCTGTCCTTGGAGTGTTTGATGGGAAGGTATAGAGGGAGCTTTACTCTGTATCTAACCCCGTGCTGTACCTGTCCTGGGCTGTTTGATGGGGGCGGTGTAGAGGTAGCTTTACTCTGTATCTAACCCAGTGCTTTAGTTGCCCTGGGAGTGTTTGATGGGGACAGTGTAGAGGGAGCTTTACTCTGTATCTAACCCCATGCTGTACCTGTCCAAGGAGTGTTTGATGGAGACAGTGTAGAGGGAGCTTTACTCTGTATCTAACCCCGTGATGTACCTGTCCAAGGAGAGTTTGATGGGGACAGTGTAGAGGGAGATTTACTCTGTATCTAACCTCGTGCTGTACCTGTCCTGGGAGTGTGTGATGGGGACGCTGTAGAGGGTGCTTTACTCTGTAGCTAACCCCGTGCTGTAACTGTCCTGGGAGTGTTTGATGGGGACAGTGTAGAGGGAGCTTTACTCTGTATCTAACCCCGTGCTGTACCGGTCCTGGGAGTGTTTGATGGGGGCGGTGTAGCGGGAGCTTTACTCTGTATCTAACCCCGTGCTGTACCTGTCCTGGGAGTATTTGATGGGGATGGTGTAGAGGGTGATTTACTCTGTATCGAACCCCGTGCTGTACCTGACCTGGGAGTGTTTGATGGGGACGGTGTAGAGGGTGATTAACTCTGTATCTAACCCCGTGCTGTACCTGTCCTGGGAGTGTTTGATGGGGACAGTGTAGAGGGAGCTTTACTCTGTATCTAACCCCGTGCTGTACCTGTCCTGGGAGTGTTTGATGGGGAAGGTGTAGAGGGAGATTTACTCTGTATCTAACCCCGTGCTGTACCTGTCCTGGGAGTGTTTGATGGCGACAGTGTAGAGGGAGCTTTTATCTGTATCTAACCCCCTGCTGTACCTGTCCTGGGAGTGTTTGATGGGGACAGTGTAGAGGGAGCTTTAATCTGTATCTAACCCCGTGCTGTACCTGTCCTGGGAGTGTTTGATGGGGACAGTGTAGAGGGAGCTTTACTTTGTATCTAACCCCGTGCTGTACCTGTCCTGGGAGTGTTTGATGGGGACAGTGTAGAGGGACATTTACTCTGTATCTAACCCCGTGCTGTACCTGTCCTGGGAGTGTTTGATGGGGACAGTGTAGAGGGAGATTCACTCTGTATCTAACCCCGTGCTGTACCTGTCCTGGGAGTGTTTGATGGGAACGGTGTAGAGGGAGATTTACTCTGTATCTAACCCCGTGCTGTACCTGTCCTGGGAGTGTTTGATGGGGACAGTGTCGAGGGAGCTTTACTCTGTATCTAACCCCGTGCCGTACCTGTCCTGGGAGTGTTTGATGGGGTCAGTGGAGACGGAGCTTTACTCTGTATCTAACCCCATGCTGTACCTGTCCTGGGATTGTTTGATGGGGACGGTGTAGAGGGAGCTTTACTCTGTATCTAACCCCGTGCTGTACCTGTCCTGGGAGTGTTTGATGGGGACGGTGTAGAGGGAGCTTTACTCTGTACCTAACCCCGTGCCGTACCTGCCCTGGGAGTGTTTGATGGGGACAGTGTAGAGGGAGATTTACCCTGTATCTAACCCCGTGCTGAAAATGTCCTGGGAGTGTTTGATGGAGACAGTGTAGAGGGAGCTTTACTCTGTATCTAACCCCATGCTGTACCTGTCCAAGGAGTGTTTGATGGGGACAGTGTAGAGGGAGATTTACTCTGTATCTAACCTCGTGCTTGTCCTGGGAGTGTGTGATGGGGACGCTGTAGAGGGAGCTTTACTCTGTATCTAACCCCGTGCTGTACCTGTCCTGGGAGTGTTTGATGGGGACAGTGTAGAGGGAGCTTTACTCTGTAGCTAACCCCCGTGCTGTACCTGTCCTGGAGTGTTTGATGGGGCCAGTGTAGAGGGAGCTTTACTCTGTAGCTAACCCCGTGCTGTAACTGTCCTGGGACTGTTTGATGGGGACAGTGTAGAGGGAGCTTTACTCTGTATCTAACCCCGTGCTGTACCTGTCCTGGGAGTGTTTGATGGGGGCGGTGTAGAGGGAGCTTTACTCTGTATCTAACGCTGTGCTGTAACTGTCCAGGGAGTGTTTGATTGGGACAGTGGAGAAAGAGATTTACTCTGTATCTAACCCCGTGCTGTACCTGTCCTGGGAGTGTTTGATGGGGACAGTGTAGAAGGAGATTTACCCTGTATCTAACCCCGTGCTGAACCTGTCCTGGGAGTGTTTGATGGGGACAGTGTAGAGGGAGCTTTACTCTGTATCTAACCCCGTGATGTACCTGTCCAAGGAGTGTTTGAAGGGGACAGTGTAGAGGGAGATTTACTCTGTATCTAACCTCGTGCTGTACCTGTCTGGGAGTGTGTGATGGGGACGCTGTAGAGGGTGCTTTACTCTGTAGCTAACCCCGTGCTGTAACTGTCCTGGGAGTGTTTGATGGGGACAGTGTAGAGGGAGCTTTACTCTGTATCTAACCCCGTGCTGTACCGGTCCTGGGAGTGTTTGATGGGGGCGGTGTAGCGGGAGCTTTACTCTGTATCTAACCCCGTGCTGTACCTGTCCTGGGAGTATTTGATGGGGATGGTGTAGAGGGTGATTTACTCTGTATCGAACCCGTGCTGTACCTGACCTGGGAGTGTTTGATGGGGACGGTGTAGAGGGTGATTAACTCTGTATCTAACCCCGTGCTGTACCTGTCCTGGGAGTGTTTGATGGGGACAGTGTAGAGGGAGCTTTACTCTGTATCTAACCCCGTGCTGTACCTGTCCTGGGAGTGTTTGATGGGGAAGGTGTGGAGGGAGATTTACTCTGTATCTAACCCCGTGCTGTACCTGTCCTGGAGTGTTTGATGGCGACAGTGTAGAGGGAGCTTTTATCTGTATCTAACCCCCTGCTGTACCTGTCCTGGGAGTGTTTGATGGGGACAGTGTAGAGGGAGCTTTAATCTGTATCTAACCCCGTGCTGTACCTGTCCTGGGAGTGTTTGATGGGGACAGTGTAGAGGGAGCTTTACTTTGTATCTAACCCCGTGCTGTACCTGTCCTGGGAGTGTTTGATGGGGACAGTGTAGAGGGACATTTACTCTGTATCTAACCCCGTGCTGTACCTGTCCTGGGAGTGTTTGATGGGGACAGTGTAGAGGGAGATTCACTCTGTATCTAACCCCGTGCTGTACCTGTCCTGGGAGTGTTTGATGGGAACGGTGTAGAGGGAGATTTACTCTGTATCTAACCCCGTGCTGTACCTGTCCTGGGAGTGTTTGATGGGGACAGTGTCGAGGGAGCTTTACTCTGTATCTAACCCCGTGCCGTACCTGTCCTGGGAGTGTTTGATGGGGTCAGTGGAGACGGAGCTTTACTCTGTATCTAACCCCATGCTGTACCTGTCCTGGGCATTGTTTGATGGGGACGGTGTAGAGGGAGCTTTACTCTGTATCTAACCCCGTGCTGTACCTGTCCTGGGAGTGTTTGATGGGGACGGTGTAGAGGGAGCTTTACTCTGTATCTAACCCCGTGCTGTACCTGCCCTGGGAGTGTTTGATGGGGACAGTGTAGAGGGAGATTTACCCTGTATCTAACCCCGTGCTGAACCTGTCCTGGGAGTGTTTTGATGGAGACAGTGTAGAGGGAGCTTTACTTTGTATCTAACCCCATGCTGTACCTGTCCAAGGAGTGTTTGATGGGGACAGTGTAGAGGGAGATTTACTCTGTATCTAACCTCGTGCTGTACCTGTCCTGGGAGTGTTTGATGGGGGCGGTGTAGAGGGAGCTTTACTCTGTATCTAACGCTGTGCTGTAACTGTCCAGGGACTGTTTGATTGGGACAGTGGAGAAAGAGATTTACTCTGTATCTAACCCCGTGCTGTACCTGTCCTGGGAGTGTTTGATGGGGACAGTGTAGAAGGAGATTTACCCCTGTATCTAACCCCGTGCTGAACCTGTCCTGGGGAGTGTTTGATGGGGACAGTGTAGAGGGAGCTTTACTCTGTATCTAACCCCGTGATGTACCTGTCCAAGGAGTGTTTGAAGGGGACAGTGTAGAGGGAGCTTTACTCTGTATCTAACCCCGTGCTGAACCTGTCCTGGGAGTGTTTGATGGGGACAGTGTAGAGGGAGCTTTACTCTGTATCTAACCCCATGCTGTACCTGTCCAAGGAGTGTTTGATGGAGACAGTGTAGAGGGGAGCTTTACTCTGTATCTAACCCCGTGATGTACCTGTCCAAGGAGAGTTTGATGGGGACAGTGTAGAGGGAGATTTACTCTGTATCTAACCTCGTGCTGTACCTGTCCTGGGAGTGTGTGATGGGGACGCTGTAGAGGGGTGCTTTACTCTGTAGCTAACCCCGTGCTGTAACTGTCCTGGGAGTGTTTGATGGGGACAGTGTAGAGGGAGCTTTACTCTGTATCTAACCCCCGTGCTGTACCGGTCCTGGGAGTGTTTGATGGGGGCGGTGTAGCGGAGCTTTACTCTGTATCTAACCCCGTGCTGTACCTGTCCTGGGAGTATTTGATGGGGATGGTGTAGAGGGTGATTTACTCTGTATCGAACCCCGTGCTGTACCTGACCTGGGAGTGTTTGATGGGGACGGTGTAGAGGGTGATTAACTCTGTATCTAACCCCGTGCTGTACCTGTCCTGGGAGTGTTTGATGGGGACAGTGTAGAGGGAGCTTTACTCTGTATCTAACCCCGTGCTGTACCTGTCCTGGGAGTGTTTGATGGGGAAGGTGTAGAGGGAGATTTACTCTGTATCTAACCCCGTGCTGTACCTGTCCTGGGAGTGTTTGATGGCGACAGTGTAGAGGGAGCTTTTATCTGTATCTAACCCCCTGCTGTACCGGTCCTGGGAGTGTTTGATGGGGACAGTGTAGAGGGAGCTTTAATCTGTATCTAACCCCGTGCTGTACCTGTCCTGGAGTGTTTGATGGGGGACAGTGTAGAGGGAGCTTTACTTTGTATCTAACCCCGTGCTGTACCTGTCCTGGGAGTGTTTGATGGGGACAGTGTAGAGGGACATTTACTCTGTATCTAACCCCGTGCTGTACCTGTCCTGGGAGTGTTTGATGGGGACAGTGTAGAGGGAGATTCACTCTGTATCTAACCCCGTGCTGTACCTGTCCTGGGAGTGTTTGATGGGAACGGTGTAGAGGGAGATTTACTCTGTATCTAACCCCGTGCTGTACCTGTCCTGGGGAGTGTTTGATGGGGACAGTGTCGAGGGAGCTTTACTCTGTATCTAACCCCGTGCCGTACCTGTCCTGGGAGTGTTTGATGGGGTCAGTGGAGACGGAGCTTTACTCTGTATCTAACCCCATGCTGTACCTGTCCTGGGATTGTTTGATGGGGACGGTGTAGAGGGAGCTTTACTTTGTATCTAACCCCGTGCTGTACCTGTCCTGGGAGTGTTTGATGGGGACGGTGTAGAGGGAGCTTTACTCTGTACCTAACCCCGTGCCGTACCTGCCCTGGGAGTGTTTGATGGGGGACAGTGTAGAGGGAGATTTACCCTGTATCTAACCCCGTGCTGAAAATGTCCTGGGAGTGTTTGATGGAGACAGTGTAGAGGGAGCTTTACTCTGTATCTAACCCCATGCTGTACCTGTCCAAGGAGTGTTTGATGGGGACAGTGTAGAGGGAGATTTACTCTGTATCTAACCTCGTGCTGTACCTGTCCTGGGAGTGTGTGATGGGGACGCTGTAGAGGGAGCTTTACTCTGTATCTAACCCCGTGCTGTACCTGTCCTGGGAGTGTTTGATGGGGACAGTGTAGAGGGAGCTTTACTCTGTAGCTAACCCCCGTGCTGTACCTGTCCTGGGAGTGTTTGATGGGGTCAGTGGAGACGGAGCTTTACTCTGTATCTAACCCCATGCTGTACCTGTCCTGGGATTGTTTGATGGGGACGGTGTAGAGGGAGCTTTACTCTGTATCTAACCCCGTGCTGTACCTGTCCTGGGAGTGTTTGATGGGGACGGTGTAGAGGGAGCTTTACTCTGTACCTAACCCCGTGCCGTACCTGCCCTGGGAGTGTTTGATGGGGACAGTGTAGAGGGAGATTTACCCTGTATCTCACCCCGTGCTGAAAATGTCCTGGGAGTGTTTGATGGAGACAGTGTAGAGGGAGCTTTACTCTGTATCTAACCCCGTGCTGAACCTGTCCTGGGAGTGTTTGATGGAGACAGTGTAGAGGGAGCTTTACTTTGTATCTAACCCCATGCTGTACCTGTCCAAGGAGTGTTTGATGGGGACAGTGTAGAGGGAGATTTACTCTGTATCTAACCTCGTGCTGTACCTGTCCTGGGAGTGTTTGATGGGGGCGGTGTAGAGGGAGCTTTACTCTGTATCTAACGCTGTGCTGTAACTGTCCAGGGGAGTGTTTGATTGGGACAGTGGAGAAAGAGATTTACTCTGTATCTAACCCCCGTGCTGTACCCTGTCCTGGGAGTGTTTGATGGGGACAGTGTAGAAGGAGATTTACCCTGTATCTAACCCCGTGCTGAACCTGTCCTGGGAGTGTTTGATGGGGACAGTGTAGAGGGAGCTTTACTCTGTATCTAACCCCGTGATGTACCTGTCCAAGGAGTGTTTGAAGGGGACAGTGTAGAGGGAGCTTTACTCTGTATCTAACCCCGTGCTGAACCTGTCCTGGGAGTGTTTGATGGGGACAGTGTAGAGGGAGCTTTACTCTGTATCTAACCCCATGCTGTACCTGTCCAAGGAGTGTTTGATGGAGACAGTGTAGAGGGAGCTTTACTCTGTATCTAACCCCGTGATGTACCTGTCCAAGGAGAGTTTGATGGGGACAGTGTAGAGGGAGATTTACTCTGTATCTAACCTCGTGCTGTACCTGTCCTGGGAGTGTGTGATGGGGACGCTGTAGAGGGTGCTTTACTCTGTAGCTAACCCCGTGCTGTAACTGTCCTGGGAGTGTTTGATGGGGACAGTGTAGAGGGAGCTTTACTCTGTATCTAACCCCGTGCTGTACCGGTCCTGGGAGTGTTTGATGGGGGCGGTGTAGCGGGAGCTTTACTCTGTATCTAACCCCGTGCTGTACCTGTCCTGGGAGTATTTGATGGGGATGGTGTAGAGGGTGATTTACTCTGTATCGAACCCCGTGCTGTACCTGACCTGGGAGTGTTTGATGGGGACGGTGTAGAGGGTGATTAACTCTGTATCTAACCCCGTGCTGTACCTGTCCTGGGAGTGTTTGATGGGGACAGTGTAGAGGGAGCTTTACTCTGTATCTAACCCCGTGCTGTACCTGTCCTGGGAGTGTTTGATGGGGAAGGTGTAGAGGGAGATTTACTCTGTATCTAACCCCGTGCTGTACCTGTCCTGGGAGTGTTTGATGGCGACAGTGTAGAGGGAGCTTTTATCTGTATCTAACCCCCTGCTGTACCTGTCCTGGGAGTGTTTGATGGGGACAGTGTAGAGGGAGCTTTAATCTGTATCTAACCCCGTGCTGTACCTGTCCTGGGAGTGTTTGATGGGGACAGTGTAGAGGGAGCTTTACTTTGTATCTAACCCCGTGCTGTACCTGTCCTGGGAGTGTTTGATGGGGACAGTGTAGAGGGACATTTACTCTGTATCTAACCCCGTGCTGTACCTGTCCTGGGAGTGTTTGATGGGGACAGTGTAGAGGGAGATTCACTCTGTATCTAACCCCGTGCTGTACCTGTCCTGGGAGTGTTTGATGGGAACGGTGTAGAGGGAGATTTACTCTGTATCTAACCCCGTGCTGTACCTGTCCTGGGAGTGTTTGATGGGGACAGTGTCGAGGGAGCTTTACTCTGTATCTAACCCCGTGCCGTACCTGTCCTGGGAGTGTTTGATGGGGTCAGTGGAGACGGAGCTTTACTCTGTATCTAACCCCATGCTGTACCTGTCCTGGGATTGTTTGATGGGGACGGTGTAGAGGGAGCTTTACTCTGTATCTAACCCCGTGCTGTACCTGTCCTGGGAGTGTTTGATGGGGACGGTGTAGAGGGAGCTTTACTCTGTACCTAACCCCGTGCCGTACCTGCCCTGGGAGTGTTTGATGGGGACAGTGTAGAGGGAGATTTACCCTGTATCTAACCCCGTGCTGAAAATGTCCTGGGAGTGTTTGATGGAGACAGTGTAGAGGGACCTTTACTCTGTATCTAACCCCATGCTGTACCTGTCCAAGGAGTGTTTGATGGGGACAGTGTAGAGGGAGATTTACTCTGTATCTAACCTCGTGCTGTACCTGTCCTGGGAGTGTGTGATGGGGACGCTGTAGAGGGAGCTTTACTCTGTATCTAACCCCGTGCTGTACCTGTCCTGGGAGTGTTTGATGGGGCCAGTGTAGAGGGAGCTTTACTCTGTAGCTAACCCCGTGCTGTAACTGTCCTGGGACTGTTTGATGGGGACAGTGTAGAGGGAGCTTTACTCTGTATCTAACCCCGTGCTGTACCTGTCCTGGGAGTGTTTGATGGGGGCGGTGTAGAGGGAGCTTTACTCTGTATCTAACGCTGTGCTGTAACTGTCCAGGGAGTGTTTGATTGGGACAGTGGAGAAAGAGATTTACTCTGTATCTAACCCCGTGCTGTACCTGTCCTGGGAGTGTTTGATGGGGACAGTGTAGAAGGAGATTTACCCTGTATCTAACCCCGTGCTGAACCTGTCCTGGGAGTGTTTGATGGGGACAGTGTAGAGGGAGCTTTACTCTGTATCTAACCCCGTGATGTACCTGTCCAAGGAGTGTTTGAAGGGGACAGTGTAGAGGGAGATTTACTCTGTATCTAACCTCGTGCTGTACCTGTCCTGGGAGTGTGTGATGGGGACGCTGTAGAGGGTGCTTTACTCTGTAGCTAACCCCGTGCTGTAACTGTCCTGGGAGTGTTTGATGGGGACAGTGTAGAGGGAGCTTTACTCTGTATCTAACCCCGTGCTGTACCGGTCCTGGGAGTGTTTGATGGGGGCGGTGTAGCGGGAGCTTTACTCTGTATCTAACCCCGTGCTGTACCTGTCCTGGGAGTATTTGATGGGGATGGTGTAGAGGGTGATTTACTCTGTATCGAACCCCGTGCTGTACCTGACCTGGGAGTGTTTGATGGGGACGGTGTAGAGGGTGATTAACTCTGTATCTAACCCCGTGCTGTACCTGTCCTGGGAGTGTTTGATGGGGACAGTGTAGAGGGAGCTTTACTCTGTATCTAACCCCGTGCTGTACCTGTCCTGGGAGTGTTTGATGGGGAAGGTGTGGAGGGAGATTTACTCTGTATCTAACCCCGTGCTGTACCTGTCCTGGGAGTGTTTGATGGCGACAGTGTAGAGGGAGCTTTTATCTGTATCTAACCCCCTGCTGTACCTGTCCTGGGAGTGTTTGATGGGGACAGTGTAGAGGGAGCTTTAATCTGTATCTAACCCCGTGCTGTACCTGTCCTGGGAGTGTTTGATGGGGACAGTGTAGAGGGAGCTTTACTTTGTATCTAACCCCGTGCTGTACCTGTCCTGGGAGTGTTTGATGGGGACAGTGTAGAGGGACATTTACTCTGTATCTAACCCCGTGCTGTACCTGTCCTGGGAGTGTTTGATGGGGACAGTGTAGAGGGAGATTCACTCTGTATCTAACCCCGTGCTGTACCTGTCCTGGGAGTGTTTGATGGGAACGGTGTAGAGGGAGATTTACTCTGTATCTAACCCCGTGCTGTACCTGTCCTGGGAGTGTTTGATGGGGACAGTGTCGAGGGAGCTTTACTCTGTATCTAACCCCGTGCCGTACCTGTCCTGGGAGTGTTTGATGGGGTCAGTGGAGACGGAGCTTTACTCTGTATCTAACCCCATGCTGTACCTGTCCTGGGATTGTTTGATGGGGACGGTGTAGAGGGAGCTTTACTCTGTATCTAACCCCGTGCTGTACCTGTCCTGGGAGTGTTTGATGGGGACGGTGTAGAGGGAGCTTTACTCTGTATCTAACCCCGTGCTGTACCTGCCCTGGGAGTGTTTGATGGGGACAGTGTAGAGGGAGATTTACCCTGTATCTAACCCCGTGCTGAACCTGTCCTGGGAGTGTTTGATGGAGACAGTGTAGAGGGAGCTTTACTTTGTATCTAACCCCATGCTGTACCTGTCCAAGGAGTGTTTGATGGGGACAGTGTAGAGGGAGATTTACTCTGTATCTAACCTCGTGCTGTACCTGTCCTGGGAGTGTTTGATGGGGACAGTGTAGAGGGAGCTTTACTCTGTAGCTAACCCCGTGCTGTACCTGTCCTGGGAGTGTTTGATGGGGACAGTGTAGAGGGAGCTTTACTCTGTAGCTAACCCCGTGCTGTAACTGTCCTGGGACTGTTTGATGGGGACAGTGTAGAGGGAGCTTTACTCTGTATCTAACCCCGTGCTGTACCTGTCCTGGGAGTGTTTGATGGGGGCGGTGTAGAGGGAGCTTTACTCTGTATCTAACGCTGTGCTGTAACTGTCCAGGGAGTGTTTGATTGGGACAGTGGAGAAAGAGATTTACTCTGTATCTAACCCCGTGCTGTACCTGTCCTGGGAGTGTTTGATGGGGACAGTGTAGAAGGAGATTTACCCTGTATCTAACCCCGTGCTGAACCTGTCCTGGGAGTGTTTGATGGGGACAGTGTAGAGGGAGCTTTACTCTGTATCTAACCCCGTGATGTACCTGTCCAAGGAGTGTTTGAAGGGGACAGTGTAGAGGGAGCTTTACTCTGTATCTAACCCCGTGATGTACCTGTCCTGGGAGTGTTTGATGGGGACAGTGTAGAGGGAGATTTACTCTGTATCTAACCCCGTGCTGTATCTGTCCTGGGAGTGTTTTATGGGGTCAGTGTAGAGGGAGCTTTACTCTGCATCTAACCCCGTGCTGTACCTGTCCTGGGAGTGTTTGTTGGGGACGGTGTAGAGGGAGTTGCATTCTTTATCTAACCAATGCTGTGCCTGTGCTGGGAGTGTTTGATGGAGACAGTGTAGAGGCAGCTTAATTCTTTATCTAATCCCGAGCTGTACCTGTCCTGGGAGTGTTGGATGGGGACGGTGTAGAGGGAGATTTACTCTGTATCTAACCCCGTGCTGTACCTGTCCTGGGCTGTTTGATGGGGACGGTGTAGAGGGATTTTACTCTGTATCTAACCCCGTGCTGTACCTGTCCTGGGAGTGTTTGATGGGGACGGTGTAGAGGGAGCTTTACTCTGTATCTAACACCGTGCTGTACCTGTCCTGGGAGTGTTTGATGGGGACGGTGTAGAGGGAGCTTTACTCTGTATCTAACCCAGTGCTTTAGTTGTCCTGGGAGTGTTTGTTGGGGACAGTGTAGAGGGAGTTTTACGCTATATCTAACCCCGTGCTGTACCTGTCCTTGGAGTGTTTGATGGGAAGGTATAGAGGGAGCTTTACTCTGTATCTAACCCCGTGCTGTACCTGTCCTGGGCTGTTTGATGGGGGCGGTGTAGAGGTAGCTTTACTCTGTATCTAACCCAGTGCTTTAGTTGCCCTGGGAGTGTTTGATGGGGACAGTGTAGAGGGAGATTTACCCTGTATCTAACCCCATGCTGTACCTGTCCAAGGAGTGTTTGATGGGGACAGTGTAGAGGGAGATTTACTCTGTATCTAACCTCGTGCTGTACCTGTCCTGGGAGTGTGTGATGGGGACGCTGTAGAGGGTGCTTTACTCTGTAGCTAACCCCGTGCTGTAACTGTCCTGGGACTGTTTGATGGGGACAGTGTAGAGGGAGCTTTACTCTGTATCTAACCCCGTGCTGTACCTGTCCTGGGAGTGTTTGATGGGGGCGGTGTAGAGGGAGCTTTACTCTGTATCTAACGCTGTGCTGTACTTGTCCAGGGAGTGTTTGATTGGGACAGTGGAGAAAGAGATTTACTCTGTATCTAACCCCGTGCTGTACCTGTCCTGGGAGTGTTTGATGGGGCCAGTGTAGAGGGAGATTTACCCTGTATCTAACCCCGTGCTGAACCTGTCCTGGGAGTGTTTGATGGGGAGAGTGTAGAGGGAGCTTTACTCTGTATCTAACCCCATGTTGTACCTGTCCAAGGAGTGTTTGATGGAGACAGTGTAGAGGGAGCTTTACTCTGTATCTAACCCCGTGATGTACCTGTCCAAGGAGTGTTTGAAGGGGACAGTGTAGAGGGAGCTTTACTCTGTATCTTACCCCGTGATGTACCTGTCCTGGGAGTGTTTGATGGGGACAGTGTAGAGGGAGCTTTAATCTGTATCTAACCCCGTGCTGTACCTGTCCTGGGAGTGTTTGATGGGGACAGTGTAGAGGGAGCTTTACTTTGTATCTAACCCCGTGCTGTACCTGTCCTGGGAGTGTTTGATGGGGACAGTGTAGAGGGACATTTACTCTGTATCTAACCCCGTGCTGTACCTGTCCTGGGAGTGTTTGATGGGGACAGTGTAGAGGGAGATTCACTCTGTATCTAACCCCGTGCTGTACCTGTCCTGGGAGTGTTTGATGGGAACGGTGTAGAGGGAGATTTACTCTGTATCTAACCCCGTGCTGTACCTGTCCTGGGAGTGTTTGATGGGGACAGTGTCGAGGGAGCTTTACTCTGTATCTAACCCCGTGCCGTACCTGTCCTGGGAGTGTTTGATGGGGTCAGTGGAGACGGAGCTTTACTCTGTATCTAACCCCATGCTGTACCTGTCCTGGGATTGTTTGATGGGGACGGTGTAGAGGGAGCTTTACTCTGTATCTAACCCCGTGCTGTACCTGTCCTGGGAGTGTTTGATGGGGACGGTGTAGAGGGAGCTTTACTCTGTATCTAACCCCGTGCTGTACCTGCCCTGGGAGTGTTTGATGGGGACAGTGTAGAGGGAGATTTACCCTGTATCTAACCCCGTGCTGAACCTGTCCTGGGAGTGTTTGATGGAGACAGTGTAGAGGGAGCTTTACTCTGTATCTAACCCCATGCTGTACCTGTCCAAGGAGTGTTTGATGGGGACAGTGTAGAGGGAGATTTACTCTGTATCTAACCTCGTGCTGTACCTGTCCTGGGAGTGTGTGATGGGGACGCTGTAGAGGGAGCTTTACTCTGTATCTAACCCCGTGCTGTACCTGTCCTGGGAGTGTTTGATGGGGACAGTGTAGAGGGACATTTACTCTGTATCTAAACCCGTGCTGTACATGTCCTGGGAGTGTTTGATGGGGACAGTGTAGAGGGAGCATCACTCTGTATCTAACCCCGTGCTGTACCTGTCCTGGGAGTGTTTGATGGGGACGGTGTAGAGGGAGCTTTACTCTGTATCTAACCCCGTGCTGTACCTGTGTACCTGTCCTGGGAGTGTTTGATGGGGACGGTGTAGAGGGAGCTTTACTCTCTATCTAACCCCGTGCTGTACCTGTCCTGGGAGTGTTTGATGGGGACGGTGAAAAGGGAGCTTTACTCTGTATCAAACCCCGTGCTGTACCTGTCCTGGGAGTATTTGAGGGGGATGGTGTAGAGGGAGATTTACTCTGTATCGAATCCCGTGCTGTACCTGTCCTGGAAGTGTTTGATGGGGACAGTCTAGAGGGACCTTTACTCTGTATCTAACCCCGTGCTGTACCTGTCCTGGGAGTGTTTGATGGGGACAGTGTAGATGGGAGCTTTACTCTGTATCTAACCCCGTGCTGTACCTGTCCTGGGAGTGTTTGATGGGGTCAGTGGAGAGGGAGCTTTAATCTGTATCTAACCCCATGCTGTACCTGTCCTGGGAGTGTTTGATGGGGACGGTGTAGAGGGAGCTTTACTCTGTATCTAACCCCGTGCTGTACCTGTCCTGGGAGTGTTTGTTGGGGACGGTGTAGAGGGAGCTTTACTCTGTATCTAACCCCA
Source organism: Isurus oxyrinchus (assembly GCA_026770705.1). Lineage (NCBI taxonomy): Eukaryota > Metazoa > Chordata > Chondrichthyes > Lamniformes > Lamnidae > Isurus > Isurus oxyrinchus. The sequence continues at coordinate 92,862 of JANJGN010001510.1, forward strand.
TGCTGTACCTGTCCAAGGAGTGTTTGATGGGGACAGTGTAGAGGGAGATTTGCTCTGTATCTAACCCCGTGATGTACCTGTCCTGGGAGTGTTTGATGGGGACGGTGTAGAGGGAGCTTTACTCTGCATCAAACCTCGTGCTGTAGCTGCCCTGGGAGTGTTTGATGGGGACAGTGTAGAGGGAGCTTTACTCTGTATCTAACCCCGTGCTGAACCTGTCCTGGGAGTGTTTGATGGGGACAGTGTAGAGGGAGCTTTACTCTGTATCTAACCCCATGCTGTACCTGTCCAAGGAGTGTTTGATGGAGACAGTGTAGAGGGAGCTTTACTCTGTATCTAACCCCGTGATGTACCTGTCCAAGGAGTGTTTGATGGGGACAGTGTAGAGGGAGATTTACTCTGTATCTAACCTCGTGCTGTACCTGTCCTGGGAGTGTGTGATGGGGACGCTGTAGAGGGTGCTTTACTCTGTAGCTAACCCCGTGCTGTAACTGTCCTGGGAGTGTTTGATGGGGACAGTGTAGAGGGAGCTTTACTCTGTATCTAACCCCGTGCTGTACCGGTCCTGGGAGTGTTTGATGGGGGCGGTGTAGCGGGAGCTTTATTCTGTATCTAACCCCGTGCTGTACCTGTCCTGGGAGTATTTGATGGGGATGGTGTAGAGGGTGATTTACTCTGTATCGAACCCCGTGCTGTACCTGACCTGGGAGTGTTTGATGGGGACGGTGTAGAGGGTGATTAACTCTGTATCTAACCCCGTGCTGTACCTGTCCTGGGAGTGTTTGATGGGGACAGTGTAGAGGGAGCTTTACTCTGTATCTAACCCCGTGCTGTACCTGTCCTGGGAGTGTTTGATGGGGAAGGTGTAGAGGGAGATTTACTCTGTATCTAACCCCGTGCTGTACCTGTCCTGGGAGTGTTTGATGGCGACAGTGTAGAGGGAGCTTTTATCTGTATCTAACCCCCTGCTGTACCTGTCCTGGGAGAGTTTGATGGGGACAGTGTAGAGGGAGCTTTAATCTGTATCTAACCCCGTGCTGTACCTGTCCTGGGAGTGTTTGATGGGGACAGTGTAGAGGGAGCTTTACTTTGTATCTAACCCCGTGCTGTACCTGTCCTGGGAGTGTTTGATGGGGACAGTGTAGAGGGACATTTACTCTGTATCTAACCCCGTGCTGTACCTGTCCTGGGAGTGTTTGATGGGGACAGTGTAGAGGGAGATTCACTCTGTATCTAACCCCGTGCTGTACCTGTCCTGGGAGTGTTTGATGGGAACGGTGTAGAGGGAGATTTACTCTGTATCTAACCCCGTGCTGTACCTGTCCTGGGAGTGTTTGATGGGGACAGTGTCGAGGGAGCTTTACTCTGTATCTAACCCCGTGCCGTACCTGTCCTGGGAGTGTTTGATGGGGTCAGTGGAGACGGAGCTTTACTCTGTATCTAACCCCATGCTGTACCTGTCCTGGGATTGTTTGATGGGGACGGTGTAGAGGGAGCTTTACTCTGTATCTAACCCCGTGCTGTACCTGTCCTGGGAGTGTTTGATGGGGACGGTGTAGAGGGAGCTTTACTCTGTATCTAACCCCGTGCTGTACCTGCCCTGGGAGTGTTTGATGGGGACAGTGTAGAGGGAGATTTACCCTGTATCTAACCCCGTGCTGAACCTGTCCTGGGAGTGTTTGATGGAGACAGTGTAGAGGGAGCTTTACTCTGTATCTAACCCCATGCTGTACCTGTCCAAGGAGTGTTTGATGGGGACAGTGTAGAGGGAGATTTACTCTGTATCTAACCTCGTGCTGTACCTGTCCTGGGAGTGTGTGATGGGGACGCTGTAGAGGGAGCTTTAATCTGTATCTAACCCCGTGCTGTACCTGTCCTGGGAGTGTTTGATGGGGACAGTGTAGAGGGAGCTTTACTCTGTAGCTAACCCCGTGCTGTACCTGTCCTGGGAGTGTTTGATGGGGACAGTGTAGAGGGAGCTTTACTCTGTATCTAACCCCGTGATGTACCTGTCCAAGGAGTGTTTGATGGGGACAGTGTAGAGGGAGATTTACTCTGTATCTAACCTCGTGCTGTACCTGTCCTGGGAGTGTGTGATGGGGACGCTGTAGAGGGTGCTTTACTCTGTAGCTAACCCCGTGCTGTAACTGTCCTGGGAGTGTTTGATGGGGACAGTGTAGAGGGAGCTTTACTCTGTATCTAACCCCGTGCTGTACCGGTCCTGGGAGTGTTTGATGGGGGCGGTGTAGCGGGAGCTTTATTCTGTATCTAACCCCGTGCTGTACCTGTCCTGGGAGTATTTGATGGGGATGGTGTAGAGGGTGATTTACTCTGTATCGAACCCCGTGCTGTACCTGACCTGGGAGTGTTTGATGGGGACGGTGTAGAGGGTGATTAACTCTGTATCTAACCCCGTGCTGTACCTGTCCTGGGAGTGTTTGATGGGGACAGTGTAGAGGGAGCTTTACTCTGTATCTAACCCCGTGCTGTACCTGTCCTGGGAGTGTTTGATGGGGAAGGTGTAGAGGGAGATTTACTCTGTATCTAACCCCGTGCTGTACCTGTCCTGGGAGTGTTTGATGGCGACAGTGTAGAGGGAGCTTTTATCTGTATCTAACCCCCTGCTGTACCTGTCCTGGGAGAGTTTGATGGGGACAGTGTAGAGGGAGCTTTAATCTGTATCTAACCCCGTGCTGTACCTGTCCTGGGAGTGTTTGATGGGGACAGTGTAGAGGGAGCTTTACTTTGTATCTAACCCCGTGCTGTACCTGTCCTGGGAGTGTTTGATGGGGACAGTGTAGAGGGACATTTACTCTGTATCTAACCCCGTGCTGTACCTGTCCTGGGAGTGTTTGATGGGGACAGTGTAGAGGGAGATTCACTCTGTATCTAACCCCGTGCTGTACCTGTCCTGGGAGTGTTTGATGGGAACGGTGTAGAGGGAGATTTACTCTGTATCTAACCCCGTGCTGTACCTGTCCTGGGAGTGTTTGATGGGGACAGTGTCGAGGGAGCTTTACTCTGTATCTAACCCCGTGCCGTACCTGTCCTGGGAGTGTTTGATGGGGTCAGTGGAGACGGAGCTTTACTCTGTATCTAACCCCATGCTGTACCTGTCCTGGGATTGTTTGATGGGGACGGTGTAGAGGGAGCTTTACTCTGTATCTAACCCCGTGCTGTACCTGTCCTGGGAGTGTTTGATGGGGACGGTGTAGAGGGAGCTTTACTCTGTATCTAACCCCGTGCTGTACCTGCCCTGGGAGTGTTTGATGGGGACAGTGTAGAGGGAGATTTACCCTGTATCTAACCCCGTGCTGAACCTGTCCTGGGAGTGTTTGATGGAGACAGTGTAGAGGGAGCTTTACTCTGTATCTAACCCCATGCTGTACCTGTCCAAGGAGTGTTTGATGGGGACAGTGTAGAGGGAGATTTACTCTGTATCTAACCTCGTGCTGTACCTGTCCTGGGAGTGTGTGATGGGGACGCTGTAGAGGGAGCTTTAATCTGTATCTAACCCCGTGCTGTACCTGTCCTGGGAGTGTTTGATGGGGACAGTGTAGAGGGAGCTTTACTCTGTAGCTAACCCCGTGCTGTACCTGTCCTGGGAGTGTTTGATGGGGACAGTGTAGAGGGAGCTTTACTCTGTAGCTAACCCCGTGCTGTAACTGTCCTGGGACTGTTTGATGGGGACAGTGTAGAGGGAGCTTTACTCTGTATCTAACCCCGTGCTGTACCTGTCCTGGGAGTGTTTGATGGGGGCGGTGTAGAGGGAGCTTTACTCTGTATCTAACGCTGTGCTGTAACTGTCCAGGGAGTGTTTGATTGGGACAGTGGAGAAAGAGATTTACTCTGTATCTAACCCCGTGCTGTACCTGTCCTGGGAGTGTTTGATGGGGACAGTGTAGAAGGAGATTTACCCTGTATCTAACCCCGTGCTGAACCTGTCCTGGGAGTGTTTGATGGGGACAGTGTAGAGGGAGCTTTACTCTGTATCTAACCCCGTGATGTACCTGTCCAAGGAGTGTTTGAAGGGGACAGTGTAGAGGGAGCTTTACTCTGTATCTAACCCCGTGATGTACCTGTCCTGGGAGTGTTTGATGGGGACAGTGTAGAGGGAGATTTACTCTGTATCTAACCCCGTGCTGTATCTGTCCTGGGAGTGTTTTATGGGGTCAGTGTAGAGGGAGCTTTACTCTGCATCTAACCCCGTGCTGTACCTGTCCTGGGAGTGTTTGTTGGGGACGGTGTAGAGGGAGTTGCATTCTTTATCTAACCAATGCTGTGCCTGTGCTGGGAGTGTTTGATGGAGACAGTGTAGAGGCAGCTTAATTCTTTATCTAATCCCGAGCTGTACCTGTCCTGGGAGTGTTGGATGGGGACGGTGTAGAGGGAGATTTACTCTGTATCTAACCCCGTGCTGTACCTGTCCAGGGCTGTTTGATGGGGACGGTGTAGAGGGATTTTACTCTGTATCTAACCCCGTGCTGTACCTGTCCTGGGAGTGTTTGATGGGGACGGTGTAGAGGGAGCTTTACTCTGTATCTAACACCGTGCTGTACCTGTCCTGGGAGTGTTTGATGGGGACGGTGTAGAGGGAGCTTTACTCTGTATCTAACCCAGTGCTTTAGTTGTCCTGGGAGTGTTTGTTGGGGACAGTGTAGAGGGAGTTTTACGCTATATCTAACCCCGTGCTGTACCTGTCCTTGGAGTGTTTGATGGGGACGGTATAGAGGGAGCTTTACTCTGTATCTAACCCCGTGCTGTACCTGTCCTGGGCTGTTTGATGGGGGCGGTGTAGAGGTAGCTTTACTCTGTATCTAACCCAGTGCTTTAGTTGCCCTGGGAGTGTTTGATGGGGACAGTGTAGAGGGAGATTTACCCTGTATCTAACCCCATGCTGTACCTGTCCAAGGAGTGTTTGATGGGGACAGTGTAGAGGGAGATTTACTCTGTATCTAACCTCGTGCTGTACCTGTCCTGGGAGTGTGTGATGGGGACGCTGTAGAGGGTGCTTTAGTCTGTAGCTAACCCCGTGCTGTAACTGTCCTGGGACTGTTTGATGGGGACAGTGTAGAGGGAGCTTTACTCTGTATCTAACCCCGTGCTGTACCTGTCCTGGGAGTGTTTGATGGGGGCGGTGTAGAGGGAGCTTTACTCTGTATCTAACGCTGTGCTGTACTTGTCCAGGGAGTGTTTGATTGGGACAGTGGAGAAAGAGATTTACTCTGTATCTAACCCCGTGCTGTACCTGTCCTGGGAGTGTTTGATGGGGCCAGTGTAGAGGGAGATTTACCCTGTATCTAACCCCGTGCTGAACCTGTCCTGGGAGTGTTTGATGGGGAGAGTGTAGAGGGAGCTTTACTCTGTATCTAACCCCATGTTGTACCTGTCCAAGGAGTGTTTGATGGAGACAGTGTAGAGGGAGCTTTACTCTGTATCTAACCCCGTGATGTACCTGTCCAAGGAGTGTTTGAAGGGGACAGTGTAGAGGGAGCTTTACTCTGTATCTTACCCCGTGATGTACCTGTCCTGGGAGTGTTTGATGGGGACAGTGTAGAGGGAGATTTACTCTGTATCTAACCCCGTGCTGTATCTGTCCTGGGAGTGTTTGTTGGGGACGGTGTAGAGGGAACTTTACTCTGTATCTAACCCCGTGCTGTACCTGTCCTGGGAGTGTTTTATGGGGTCAGTGTAGAGCGAGCTTTACTCTGCATCTAACCCCGTGCTGTACCTGTCCTGGGAGTGTTTGTTGGGGACGGTGTAGAGGGAGCTTTACTCTGTATCTAACCCCGTGCTGTACCTGTCCTGGGAGTGTTTGTTGGGGTCGGTGTAGAGGGAGTTGCATTCTTTATCTAACCAATGCTGTGCCTGTGCTGGGAGTGTTTGATGGAGACAGTGCAGAGGCAGCTTAATTCTTTATCTAATCCCGAGCTGTACCTGTCCTGGGAGTGTTGGATGGGGACGGTGTAGAGGGAGATTTACTCTGTATCTAACCCCGTGCTGTACCTGTCCTGGGCTGTTTGATGGGGACGGTGTAGAGGGAGCTTTACTCTGTATCTAACCCCGTGCTGAACCTGTCCTGGGAGTGTTTGATGGGGACGGTGTAGAGTGAGCTTTACTCTGTATCTAACCCAGTGCTTTAGTTGTCCTGGGAGTGTTTGTTGGGGACAGTGTAGAGGGAGTTTTACGCTATATCTAACCCCGTGCTGTACCTGTCCTTGGAGTGTTTGATGGGGACGGTATAGAGGGAGCTTTACTCTGTATCTAACCCAGTGCTTTAGTTGTCCTGGGAGTGTTTGTTGGGGACAGTTTAGAGGGAGTTTTACGTTATATCTAACCCCGTTCTGTACCTGTCCTAGGAGTGTTTGATGGGGACGGTATAGAGGGAGATTTACTCTGTATCTGAGCCTGTGATGTAACTGTCCTGGGAGTGTTTGATGGGGACGGTGTAGAGGGAGCTCTACAATTTATCTAACCCCGTGCTGTATCTGTCCTGGGAGTATTTGATGGGGACAGTGTAGAGGGAGATTTACCCTGTATCTAACCCCGTGCTGAACCTGTCCTGGGAGTGTATGATGGGGACAGTGTAGAGGGAGCTTTAATCTGTATCTAACCCCGTGCTGTACCTGTCCTGGGAGTGTTTGATGGGGACGGTGTATAGGTAGATTTACTCTGTATCTAACCCCGTGCTGTATCTGTCCTGGGAGTGTTTGATGGGGACAGTGTAGAGGGACATTTACTCTGTATCTAAACCCGTGCTGTACATGTCCTGGGAGTGTTTGATGGGGACAGTGTAGAGGGAGCATCACTCTGTATCTAACCACGTGCTGTACCTGTCCTGGGAGTGTTTGATGGGGACGGTGTAGAGGGAGCTTTACTCTGTATCTAACCCCGTGCTGTACCTGTCCTGGGAGTGTTTGATGGGGACGGTGTAGAGGGAGCTTCACTCTGTATCTAACCCCGTGCTGTACCTGTCCTGGGAGTGTTTGATGGGGACGGTGAAAAGGGAGCTTTACTCTGTATCAAACCCGGTGCTGTACCTGTCCTGGGAGTGTTTGAGGGGGATGGTGTAGAGGGAGATTTACTCTGTATCGAATCCCGTGCTGTACCTGTCCTGGGAGTGTTTGATGGGGGCAGTCTAGAGGGACCTTTACTCTGTATCTAACCCCGTGCTGTACCTGTCCTGGGAGTGTTTGATGGGGACAGTGTAGAGGGAGCTTTGCTCTGTATCTAACCCCGTGCTGTACCTGTCCTGGGAGTGTTTGATGGGGTCAGTGGAGAGGGAGCTTTAATCTGTATCTAACCCCATGCTGTACCTGTCCTGGGAGTGTTTGATGGGGACGGTGTTGAGGGAGTTTTACTCTGTATCTAACCCCGTGCTGTACCTGTCCTGGGAGTGTTTGTTGGGGACGGTGTAGAGGGAGCTTTACTCTGTATCTAACCCCATGCTGTACCTGTCCAAGGAGTGTTTGATGGGGACAGTGTAGAGGGAGATTTGCTCTGTATCTAACCCCGTGATGTACCTGTCCTGGGAGTGTTTGATGGGGACGGTGTAGAGGGAGCTTTACTCTGCATCAAACCTCGTGCTGTACCTGCCCTGGGAGTGTTTGATGGGGACAGTGTAGAGGAAGCTTTACTCTGTATCTAACCCCGTGCTGAACCTGTCCTGGGAGTGTTTGATGGGGACAGTGTAGAGGGAGCTTTACTCTGTATCTAACCCCATGCTGTACCTGTCCAAGGAGTGTTTGATGGAGACAGTGTAGAGGGAGCTTTACTCTGTATCTAACAACGTGATGTACCTGTCCAAGGAGTGTTTGATGGGGACAGTGTAGAGGGAGATTTACTCTGTATCTAACCTCGTGCTGTACCTGTCCTGGGAGTGTGTGATGGGGACGCTGTAGAGGGTGCTTTACTCTGTAGCTAACCCCGTGCTGTAACTGTCCTGGGAGTGTATGATGGGGACAGTGTAGAGGGAGCTTTACTCTGTATCTAACCCCGTGCTGTACCTGTCCTGGGAGTGTTTGATGGGGACAGTGTAGAGGGAGCTATACTCTGTGTCTAACACCGTGCTGTACCTGTCCTGGGAGAGTTTGATGGGGACAGTGTAGAGGGAACTATACTCTTTATCTAAAGCAGTGCTGTACCTGTCCTGCGAGTGTTTGATGGGGACGGTGTAGAGGGAGCTTTACTCTGTATCTAACCCCATGCGGTACCTGTCCTGGGATTGTTTGATGTGGATGGTGTTGACGGAGCTTTACTCTGTATCTAACCCTGTGCTGTACCTGTCCTGGGAGTATTTGATGGGGACGGTGTAGAGGGTGATTTACTCTGTATCGAACCCCGTGCTGTACCTGTCCTGGGAGTGTTTGATGGGGACAGTGCAGAGGGAGATTTACTCTGTATCTAACCCCGTGCTGTACCTGTTCTGGGAGTGTTTGATGGGGAAGGTGTAGAGGGAGATTTACTCTGTATCTAACCCCGTGCTGTACCTGTCCTGGGAGTGTTTGATGGCGACAGTGTAGAGGGAGCTTTGATCTGTATCTAACCCCGTGCTGTACCTGTCCTGGGAGTGTTTGATGGGGACAGTGTAGAGGGAGCTTTAATCTGTATCTAACCCCGTGCTGTACCTGTCCTGGGAGTGTTTGATGGGGACAGTGTAGAGGGAGCTTTACTTTGTATCTAACCCCGTGCTGTACCTGTCCTGGGAGTGTTTGATGGGGACAGTGTAGAGGGACATTTACTCTGTATCTAACCCCGTGCTGTACCTGTCCTGGGAGTGTTTGATGGGGACAGTGTAGAGGGAGATTCACTCTGTATCTAACCCCATGCTGTACCTGTCCTGGGAGTGTTTGATGGGAACGGTGTAGAGGGAGATATACTCTGTATCTAACCCCGTGCTGTACCTGTCCTGGGAGTGTTTGATGGGGGCGGTGTAGAGGGAGCTTTACTCTGTATCTAACGCTGTGCTGTACTTGTCCAGGGAGTGTTTGATTGGGACAGTGGAGAAAGAGATTTACTCTGTATCTAACCCCGTGCTGTACCTGTCCTGGGAGTGTTTGATGGGGCCAGTGTAGAGGGAGATTTACCCTGTATCTAACCCCGTGCTGAACCTGTCCTGGCAGTGTTTGATGGGGAGAGTGTAGAGGGAGCTTTACTCTGTATCTAACCCCATGTTGTACCTGTCCAAGGAGTGTTTGATGGAGACAGTGTAGAGGGAGCTTTACTCTGTATCTAACCCCGTGATGTACCTGTCCAAGGAGTGTTTGAAGGGGACAGTGTAGAGGGAGCTTTACTCTGTATCTTACCCCGTGATGTACCTGTCCTGGGAGTGTTTGATGGGGACAGTGTAGAGGGAGATTTACTCTGTATCTAACCCCGTGCTGTATCTGTCCTGGGAGTGTTTTATGGGGTCAGTGTAGAGGGAGCTTTACTCTGCATCTAACCCCGTGCTGAACCTGTCCTGGGAGTGTTTGTTGGGGACGGTGTAGAGGGAGCTTTACTCTGTATCTAACCCCGTGCTGTACCTGTCCTGGGAGTGTTTGATGGGGACGGTGAAAAGGGAGCTTTACTCTGTATCAAACCCGGTGCTGTACCTGTCCTGGGAGTGTTTGAGGGGGATGGTGTAGAGGGAGATTTACTCTGTATCGAATCCCGTGCTGTACCTGTCCTGGGAGTGTTTGATGGGGGCAGTCTAGAGGGACCTTTACTCTGTATCTAACCCCGTGCTGTACCTGTCCTGGGAGTGTTTGATGGGGACAGTGTAGAGGGAGCTTTGCTCTGTATCTAACCCCGTGCTGTACCTGTCCTGGGAGTGTTTGATGGGGTCAGTGGAGAGGGAGCTTTAATCTGTATCTAACCCCATGCTGTACCTGTCCTGGGAGTGTTTGATGGGGACGGTGTTGAGGGAGTTTTACTCTGTATCTAACCCCGTGCTGTACCTGTCCTGGGAGTGTTTGTTGGGGACGGTGTAGAGGGAGCTTTACTCTGTATCTAACCCCATGCTGTACCTGTCCAAGGAGTGTTTGATGGGGACAGTGTAGAGGGAGATTTGCTCTGTATCTAACCCCGTGATGTACCTGTCCTGGGAGTGTTTGATGGGGACGGTGTAGAGGGAGCTTTACTCTGCATCAAACCTCGTGCTGTACCTGCCCTGGGAGTGTTTGATGGGGACAGTGTAGAGGAAGCTTTACTCTGTATCTAACCCCGTGCTGAACCTGTCCTGGGAGTGTTTGATGGGGACAGTGTAGAGGGAGCTTTACTCTGTATCTAACCCCATGCTGTACCTGTCCAAGGAGTGTTTGATGGAGACAGTGTAGAGGGAGCTTTACTCTGTATCTAACAACGTGATGTACCTGTCCAAGGAGTGTTTGATGGGGACAGTGTAGAGGGAGATTTACTCTGTATCTAACCTCGTGCTGTACCTGTCCTGGGAGTGTGTGATGGGGACGCTGTAGAGGGTGCTTTACTCTGTAGCTAACCCCGTGCTGTAACTGTCCTGGGAGTGTATGATGGGGACAGTGTAGAGGGAGCTTTACTCTGTATCTAACCCCGTGCTGTACCTGTCCTGGGAGTGTTTGATGGGGACAGTGTAGAGGGAGCTATACTCTGTGTCTAACACCGTGCTGTACCTGTCCTGGGAGAGTTTGATGGGGACAGTGTAGAGGGAACTATACTCTTTATCTAAAGCAGTGCTGTACCTGTCCTGCGAGTGTTTGATGGGGACGGTGTAGAGGGAGCTTTACTCTGTATCTAACCCCATGCGGTACCTGTCCTGGGATTGTTTGATGTGGATGGTGTTGACGGAGCTTTACTCTGTATCTAACCCCGTGCTGTACCTGTCCTGGGAGTATTTGATGGGGACGGTGTAGAGGGTGATTTACTCTGTATCGAACCCCGTGCTGTACCTGTCCTGGGAGTGTTTGATGGGGACAGTGCAGAGGGAGATTTACTCTGTATCTAACCCCGTGCTGTACCTGTTCTGGGAGTGTTTGATGGGGAAGGTGTAGAGGGAGATTTACTCTGTATCTAACCCCGTGCTGTACCTGTCCTGGGAGTGTTTGATGGCGACAGTGTAGAGGGAGCTTTGATCTGTATCTAACCCCGTGCTGTACCTGTCCTGGGAGTGTTTGATGGGGACAGTGTAGAGGGAGCTTTAATCTGTATCTAACCCCGTGCTGTACCTGTCCTGGGAGTGTTTGATGGGGACAGTGTAGAGGGAGCTTTACTTTGTATCTAACCCCGTGCTGTACCTGTCCTGGGAGTGTTTGATGGGGACAGTGTAGAGGGACATTTACTCTGTATCTAACCCCGTGCTGTACCTGTCCTGGGAGTGTTTGATGGGGACAGTGTAGAGGGAGATTCACTCTGTATCTAACCCCATGCTGTACCTGTCCTGGGAGTGTTTGATGGGAACGGTGTAGAGGGAGATATACTCTGTATCTAACCCCGTGCTGTACCTGTCCTGGGAGTGTTTGATGGGGGCGGTGTAGAGGGAGCTTTACTCTGTATCTAACGCTGTGCTGTACTTGTCCAGGGAGTGTTTGATTGGGACAGTGGAGAAAGAGATTTACTCTGTATCTAACCCCGTGCTGTACCTGTCCTGGGAGTGTTTGATGGGGCCAGTGTAGAGGGAGATTTACCCTGTATCTAACCCCGTGCTGAACCTGTCCTGGCAGTGTTTGATGGGGAGAGTGTAGAGGGAGCTTTACTCTGTATCTAACCCCATGTTGTACCTGTCCAAGGAGTGTTTGATGGAGACAGTGTAGAGGGAGCTTTACTCTGTATCTAACCCCGTGATGTACCTGTCCAAGGAGTGTTTGAAGGGGACAGTGTAGAGGGAGCTTTACTCTGTATCTTACCCCGTGATGTACCTGTCCTGGGAGTGTTTGATGGGGACAGTGTAGAGGGAGATTTACTCTGTATCTAACCCCGTGCTGTATCTGTCCTGGGAGTGTTTTATGGGGTCAGTGTAGAGGGAGCTTTACTCTGCATCTAACCCCGTGCTGAACCTGTCCTGGGAGTGTTTGTTGGGGACGGTGTAGAGGGAGCTTTACTCTGTATCTAACCCCGTGCTGTACCTGTCCTGGGAGTGTTTGTTGGGGTCGGTGTAGAGGGAGTTGCATTCTTTATCTAACCAATGCTGTGCCTGTGCTGGGAGTGTTTGATGGAGACAGTGCAGAGGCAGCTTAATTCTTTATCTAATCCCGAGCTGTACCTGACCTGGGAGTGTTGGATGGGGACGGTGTAGAGGGAGATTTACTCTGTATCTAACCCCGTGCTGTACCTGTCCTGGGCTGTTTGATGGGGACGGTGTAGAGGGAGCTTTACTCTGTATCTAACCCCGTGCTGTACCTGTCCTGGGAGTGTTTGATGGGGACGGTGTAGAGGGAGCTTTACTCTGTATCTAACCCAGTGCTTTAGTTGTCCTGGGAGTGTTTGTTGGGGACAGTGTAGAGGGAGTTTTACGCTATATCTAACCCCGTGCTGTACCTGTCCTTGGAGTGTTTGATGGGGACGGTATAGAGGGAGCTTTACTCTGTATCTAACCCAGTGCTTTAGTTGTCCTGGGAGTGTTTGTTGGGGACAGTTTAGAGGGAGTTTTACGTTATATCTAACCCCGTTCTGTACCTGTCCTAGGAGTGTTTGATGGGGACAGTATAGAGGGAGATTTACTCTGTATCTGAGCCTGTGATGTAACTGTCCTGGGAGTGTTTGATGGGGACGGTGTAGAGGGAGCTCTACAATTTATCTAACCCCGTGCTGTATCTGTCCTGGGAGTATTTGATGGGGACAGTGTAGAGGGAGATTTACCCTGTATCTAACCCCGTGCTGAACCTGTCCTGGGAGTGTATGATGGGGACAGTGTAGAGGGAGCTTTAATCTGTATCTAACCCCGTGCTGTACCTGTCCTGGGAGTGTTTGATGGGGACGGTGTATAGGTAGATTTACTCTGTATCTAACCCCGTGCTGTATCTGTCCTGGGAGTGTTTGATGGGGACAGTGTAGAGGGACATTTACTCTGTATCTAAACCCGTGCTGTACATGTCCTGGGAGTGTTTGATGGGGACAGTGTAGAGGGAGCATCACTCTGTATCTAACCACGTGCTGTACCTGTCCTGGGAGTGTTTGATGGGGACGGTGTAGAGGGAGCTTTACTCTGTATCTAACCCCGTGCTGTACCTGTCCTGGGAGTGTTTGATGGGGACGGTGTAGAGGGAGCTTTACTCTGTATCTAACCCCGTGCTGTACCTGTCCTGGGAGTGTTTGATGGGGACGGTGAAAAGGGAGCTTTACTCTGTATCAAACCCGGTGCTGTACCTGTCCTGGGAGTGTTTGAGGGGGATGGTGTAGAGGGAGATTTACTCTGTATCGAATCCCGTGCTGTACCTGTCCTGGGAGTGTTTGATGGGGGCAGTCTAGAGGGACCTTTACTCTGTATCTAACCCCGTGCTGTACCTGTCCTGGGAGTGTTTGATGGGGACAGTGTAGAGGGAGCTTTGCTCTGTATCTAACCCCGTGCTGTACCTGTCCTGGGAGTGTTTGATGGGGTCAGTGGAGAGGGAGCTTTAATCTGTATCTAACCCCATGCTGTACCTGTCCTGGGAGTGCTTGATGGGGACGGTGTTGAGGGAGCTTTACTCTGTATCTAACCCCGTGCTGTACCTGTCCTGGGAGTGTTTGTTGGGGACGGTGTAGAGGGAGCTTTACTCTGTATCTAACCCCATGCTGTACCTGTCCAAGGAGTGTTTGATGGGGACAGTGTAGAGGGAGATTTGCTCTGTATCTAACCCCGTGATGTACCTGTCCTGGGAGTGTTTGATGGGGACGGTGTAGAGGGAGCTTTACTCTGCATCAAACCTCGTGCTGTACCTGCCCTGGGAGTGTTTGATGGGGACAGTGTAGAGGAAGCTTTACTCTGTATCTAACCCCGTGCTGAACCTGTCCTGGGAGTGTTTGATGGGGACAGTGTAGAGGGAGCTTTACTCTGTATCTAACCCCATGCTGTACCTGTCCAAGGAGTGTTTGATGGAGACAGTGTAGAGGGAGCTTTACTCTGTATCTAACAACGTGATGTACCTGTCCAAGGAGTGTTTGATGGGGACAGTGTAGAGGGAGATTTACTCTGTATCTAACCTCGTGCTGTACCTGTCCTGGGAGTGTGTGATGGGGACGCTGTAGAGGGTGCTTTACTCTGTAGCTAACCCCGTGCTGTAACTGTCCTGGGAGTGTATGATGGGGACAGTGTAGAGGGAGCTTTACTCTGTATCTAACCCCGTGCTGTACCTGTCCTGGGAGTGTTTGATGGGGGCGGTGTAGCGGGAGCTTTACTCTGTATCTAACGCTGTGCTGTACCTGTCCAGGGAGTGTTTGATTGGGACAGTGGAGAAAGAGATTTACTCTGTATCTAACCCCGTGCTGTACCTGTCCTGGGAGTGTTTGATGGGGACAGTGTAGAGGGAACTATACTCTTTATCTAACGCAGTGCTGTACCTGTCCTGCGAGTGTTTGATGGGGACGGTGTAGAGGGATCTTTACTCTGTATCTAACCCCATGCGGTACCTGTCCTGGGATTGTTTGAAGTGGATGGTGTTGACGGAGCTTTACTCTGTATCTAACCCCGTGCTGTACCTGTTCTGGGAGTGTTTGATGGGGAAGGTGTAGAGGGAGATTTACTCTGTATCTAACCCCGTGCTGTACCTGTCCTGGGAGTGTTTGATGGGGACAGTGTAGAGGGAGCTTTACTTTGTATCTAACCCCGTGCTGTACCTGTCCTGGGAGTGTTTGATGGGGACAGTGTAGAGGGACATTTACTCTGTATCTAACCCCGTGCTGTACCTGTCCTGGGAGTGTTTGATGGGGACAGTGTAGAGGGAGATTCACTCTGTATCTAACCCCATGCTGTACCTGTCCTGGGAGTGTTTGATGGGAACGGTGTAGAGGGAGATTTACTCTGTATCTAACCCCGTGCTGTACCTGTCCTGGGAGTGTTTGATGGGGACAGTGTAGAGGGAGCTTTACTCTGTATCTAACCCCGTGCTGTACCTGTCCTGGGAGTGTTTGATGGGGACGGTGTAGAGGGAGCTTTACTCTGTATCTAACCCCGTGCTGTACCTGCCCTGGGAGTGTTTAATGGGGACAGTGTAGAGGGAGCTTTACTCTGTATCTAACCCCATTCTGTACCTGTCCAAGGAGTGTTTGATGGGGACAGTGTAGAGGGAGATTTTCTCTGTATCTCAGCCCGTGATGTACCTGTCCTGGGACTGTTTGATGGGGACGGTGCCGAGGGAGCTTTACTCTGTATCTAACCCCGTGCTGTACCTGTCCTGGGAGTGTTTGAGGGGGATGGTGTCGAGGGAGATTTACTCTGTATCTAACCCCGTGCTGTACCTGTCCTGGGCTGTTTGATGGGGACGGTGTAGAGGGAGCTTTACTCTGTATCTAACCCCGTGCTGTACCTGTCCTGGGAGTGTTTGATGGGGACAGTGCAGAGGGAGCTTTACTCTGTATCTAACCCCGTGCTGTTCCTGTTCTGGGAGTGTTTGATGGGGACGGTGTAGAGGGAGCTTTACTCTGTATCTAACCCCGTGCTGTACCTGTCCTGGGAGTGTTTGATGGCGACAGTGTAGAGGGAGCTTTAATCTGTATCTAACCCCGTGCTGTACCTGTCCTGGGAGTGTTTGATGGGGACAGTGTAGAGGGAGCTTTAATCTGTATCTAACCCCGTGCTGTACCTGTCCTGGGAGTGTTTGATGGGGACAGTGTAGAGGGAGCTTTACTTTGTATCTAACCCCGTGCTGTACCTGTCCTGGGAGTGTTTGATGGGGACAGTGTAGAGGGACATTTACTCTGTATCTAACCCCGTGCTGTACCTGTCCTGGGAGTGTTTGATGGGGACAGTGTAGAGGGAGATTCACTCTGTATCTAACCCCATGCTGTACCTGTCCTGGGAGTGTTTGATGGGAACGGTGTAGAGGGAGAGTTACTCTGTATCTAACCCCGTGCTGTACCTGTCCTGGGAGTGTTTGATGGGGACAGTGTAGAGGGAGCTTTACTCTGTATCTAACCCCGTGCTGTACCTGTCCTGGGAGTGTTTGATGGGGACGGTGTAGAGGGAGCTTTACTCTGTATCTAACCCCGTGCTGTACCTGCCCTGGGAGTGTTTAATGGGGACAGTGCAGAGGGAGCTTTACTCTGTATCTAACCCCATTCTGTACCTGTCCAAGGAGTGTTTGATGGGGACAGTGTAGAGGGAGATTTTCTCTGTATCTCACCCCGTGATGTACCTGTCCTGGGACTGTTTGATGGGGACGGTGCCGAGGGAGCTTTACTCTGTATCTAACCCCGTGCTGTACCTGTCCTGGGAGTGTTTGAGGGGGATGGTGTCGAGGGAGATTTACTCTGTATCTAACCCCGTGCTGTACCTGTCCTGGGCTGTTTGATGGGGACGGTGTAGAGGGAGCTTTACTCTGTATCTAACCCCGTGCTGTACCTGTCCTGGGAGTGTTTGATGGGGACGGTGTAGAGGGAGCTTTACTCTGTATCTAACACCGTGCTGTACCTGTCCTGGGAGTGTTTGATGGGGACGGTGTAGAGGGAGCTTTACTCTGTATCTAACCCAGTGCTTTAGTTGTCCTGGGATTGTTTGTTGGGGACAGTGTAGAGGGAGTTTTAAGCTATATCTAACCCCGTGCTGTACCTGTCCTTGGAGTGTTTGATGGGGACGGTATAGAGGGAGCTTTACTCTGTATCTAACCCCGTGCTGTACCTGACCTGGGCTGTTTGATGGGGGCGGTGTAGAGGTAGCTTTACTCTGTATCTAACCCAGTGCTTTAGTTGTCCTGGGAGTGTTTGTTGGGGACAGTTTAGAGGGAGTTTTACGTTATATCTAACCCCGTTCTGTACCTGTCCTAGGAGTGTTTGATGGGGACGGTATAGAGGGAGATTTACTCTGTATCTGAGCCTGTGATGTAACTGTCCTGGGAGTGTTTGATGGGGACGGTGTAGAGGGAGCTCTACAATTTATCTAACCCCGTGCTGTATCTGTCCTGGGAGTGTTTGATGGGGACGGTGTAGAGGGCTCTTTACTCTGTATCTAACACCGTGCTGTACCTGTCCTGGGAGTGTTTGATGGGGTCAGTGGAGAGGGAGCTTTACTCTGTATCTAACCCCATGCTGTACCTGTCCTGGGAGTGTTTGAGGAGGATGGTGTCGAGGGAGATTTACTCTGTATCTAACCCCGTGCTGAACATGTCCTGGGAGTGTTTGATGGAGACAGTGTAGAGGGAGCTTTACTCTGTATCTAACCCCATGCTGTACCTGTCCAAGGAGTGTTTGATGGGGACAGTGTAGAGGGAGCTTTACTCTGTATCTAACCCCGTGCTGTACCTGTCCTGGGAGTGTTTGATGGGGACAGTGTAGAGGGAGATTTACTCTGTATCTAACCCCGTGCTGTACCTGTCCTGGGAGTGTTTGATGGGGACAGTGTAGAGGGAGCTTTACTCTGTATCTAACCCCGTGCTGTACCTGTCCTGGGAGTGTTTGATGGGGACAGTGTAGAGGGAGATTTACTCTGTATCTAACCTCGTGCTGTACCTGTCCTGGGAGTGTGTGATGGGGACGCTGTAGAGGGAGCTTTACTCTGTATCTAACCCCGTGCTGTACCTGTCCTGGGAGTGTTTGATGGGGACAGTGTAGAGGGAGCTTTACTCTGTATCTAACCCCGTGCTGTAACTGTCCTGGGACTGTTTGATGGGGACAGTGTAGAGGGAGCTTTACTCTGTATCTAACCCCGTGCTGTACCTGTCCTGGGAGTGTTTGATGGGGGCGGTCTAGAGGGAGCTTTAATCTGTATCTAACGCTGTGCTCTACCTGTCCAGGGAGTGTTTGATTGGGACAGTGGAGAAAGAGATTTACTCTGTATCTAACCCCGTGCTGTACCTGTCCTGGGAGTGTTTGATGGGGACAGTGTAGAGGGAGATTTACCCTGTTTCTAACCCCGTGCTGAACCTGTCCTGGGAGTGTTTGATGGGGACAGTGTAGAGGGAGCTTTACTCTGTATCTAACCCCATGTTGTACCTGTCCAAGGAGTGTTTGATGGAGACAGTGTAGAGGGAGCTTTACTCTGTATCTAACCCCGTGATGTACCTGTCCAAGGTGTGTTTGATGGGGACAGTGTAGAGGGAGCTTTACTCTGTATCTAACCCCGTGATGTACCTGTCCTGGGAGTGTTTGATGGGGACAGTGTAGAGGGAGATTTACTCTGTATCTAACCCCGTGCTGTATCTGTCCTGGGAGTGTTTGATGGGGTCAGTGTAGAGGGAGCTTTACTCTGCATCTAACCCCGTGCTGTACCTGTCCTGGGAGTGTTTGTTGGGGACGGTGTAGAGGGAGCTTTACTCTGTATCTAACCCCGTGCTGTACCTGTCCTGGGAGTGTTTGTTGGGGTCGGTGTAGAGGGAGTTGCATTCTTTATCTAACCAATGCTGTGCCTGTGCTGGGAGTGTTTGATGGAGGCAGTGTAGAGGCAGCTTAATTCTTTATCTAATCCCGAGCTGTACCTGTCCTGGGAGTGTTGGATGGGGACGGTGTAGAGGGAGATTTACTCTGTATCTAACCCCGTGCTGTACCTGTCCTGGGCTGTTTGATGGGGTCAGTGTAGAGGGAGCTTTACTCTGTATCTAACCCCGTGCTGTACCTGTCCTGGGAGTGTTTGATGGGGACGGTGTAGAGGGAGATTTACTCTGTATCTAACCCCGTGCTGTACCTGTCCTGGGAGTGTTTGATGGGGACGGTGTAGAGGGAGCTTTACTCTGTATCTAACACCGTGCTGTACCTGTCCTGGGAGTGTTTGATGGGGACGGTGTAGAGGGAGCTTTACTCTGTATCTAACCCAGTGCTTTAGTTATCCTGGGAGTGTTTGTTGGGGACAGTGTAGAGGGAGTTTTACGCAAAATCTAACCCCGTGCTGTACCTGTCCTTGGAGTGTTTGATGGGGACGGTATAGAGGGAGCTTTACTCTGTATCTAACCCCGTGCTGTACCTGTCCTGGGCTGTTTGATGGGGGCGGTGTAGAGGTAGCTTTACTCGGTATCTAACCCAGTGCTTTAGTTGTCCTGGGAGTGTTTGTTGGGGACAGTTTAGAGGGAGTTTTACGTTATATCTAACCCCGTTCTGTACCTGTCCTAGGAGTGTTTGATGGGGACGGTATAGAGGGAGATTTACTCTGTATCTGAGCCTGTGATGTAACTGTCCTGGGAGTGTTTGATGGGGACGGTGTAGAGGGAGCTCTACAATTTATCTAACCCCGTGCTGTATCTGTCCTGGGAGTGTTTGATGGGGACAGTGTAGAGGGAGATTTACCCTGTATCTAACCCCGTGCTGAACCTGTCCTGGGAGTGTTTGATGGGGACAGTGTAGAGGCTGCTTAATTCTTTATCTAATCCCGAGTTGTACCTGTCCTGGGAGTGTTTGATGGGGACGGTGTAGAGGGAGCTTTACTCTGTTGCTAACACCTGCTGTACCTGTCCTGGGAGTGTTTGATGGGGACGGTGTAGAGGGAGCTTTACTCTGTATCTAACCCCGTGCTGTACCTGTCCTGGGAGTGTTTGATGGGGACGGTGTAGAGGGAGCTTTTCTCTGTATCTAACCCCGTGCTGTACCTGTCCTGGGAGTGTTTGATGGGGACGGTGTAGTGGGAGATTTACTCTGTATCTAACCCCGTGCTTTACCTGTCCTGGGAGTGTTTGATGGGGTCAGTGGAGAGGGAGCTTTACTCTGTATCTAACCCCATGCTGTACCTCTCCTGGGATTGTTTGATGGGGACGGTGTAGAGGGAGCTTTACTCTGTATCTAACCCCGTGCTGTACCTGTCCTGGGAGTGTTTGATGGGGACGGTGTAGAGGGAGCTTTACTCTGTATCTAACCCCGTGCTTTACCTGCCCTGGGAGTGTTTGATGGGGACAGTGTAGAGGGAGATTTACCCTGTATCTAACCCCGTGCTGAACCTGTCCTGGGAGTGTTTGATGGAGACAGTGTAGAGGGAGCTTTACTCTGTATCTAACCCCATGCTGTACCTGTCCAAGGAGTGTTTGATGGGGACAGTGTAGAGGGAGATTTATTCTGTATCTAACTCCGTGATGTACCTGTCCTGGGAGTGTTTGATGGGGACGGTGTAGAGGGAGCTTTACTCTGCATCAAACCCCGTGCTGTACCTGCCCTGGGAGTGTGTGATGGGGACAGTGTAGAGGGAGATTTACCCTGTATCTAACCCCGTGCTGAACCTGTCCTGGGAGTGTTTGATGGGGAGAGTGTAGAGGGAGCTTTACTCTGTATCTAACCCCATGTTGTACCTGTCCAAGGAGTGTTTGATGGAGACAGTGTAGAGGGAGCTTTACTCTGTATCTAACCCCGTGATGTACCTGACCAAGGAGTGTTTGATGGGGACAGTGTAGAGGGAGATTTACTCTGTATCTAACCCCGTGATGTACCTGTCCTGGGAGTGTTTGATGGGGACAGTGTAGAGGGAGATTTACTCTGTATCTAACCCCGTGCTGTATCTGTCCTGGGAGTGTTTGATGGGGTCAGTGTAGAGGGAGCTTTACTCTGCATCTAACCCCGTGCTGTACCTGTCCTGGGAGTGTTTGTTGGGGACGGTGTAGAGGGAGCTTTACTCCGTATCTAACCCTGTGCTGTACCTGTCCTGGGAGTGTTTGTTGGGGTCGGTGTAGAGGGAGTTGCATTCTTTATCTTACCAATGCTGTGCCTGTGCTGGGAGTGTTTGATGGAGACAGTGTAGAGGCAGCTTAATTTTTTATCTAATCCCGAGCTGTACCTGTCCTGGGAGTGTTGGATGGGGACGGTGTAGAGGGAGATTTACTCTGTATCTAACCCCGTGCTGTACCTGTCCTGGGCTGTTTGATGGGGACGGTGCAGAGGGAGTTTTACTCTGTATCTAACCCCGTGCTGTACCTGTCCTGGGAGTGTTTGATGGGGATGGTGTAGAGGGAGCTTTACTCTGTATCTAACACCGTGCTGTACCTGTCCTGGGAGTGTTTGATGGGGACGGTGTAGAGGGAGCTTTTCTCTGTATCTAACACCGTGCTGTAACTGTCCTGGGAGTGTTTGATGGGGACGGTGTAGAGGGAGCTTTACTCTGTATCTAACCCAGTGCTTTAGTTGTCCTGGGAGTGTTTGTTGGGGACAGTGTAGAGGGAGTTTTACGCTATATCTAACCCCGTGCTGTACCTGTCCTTGGAGTGTTTGATGGGGACTGTATAGAGGGAGCTTTACTCTGTATCTAACCCAGTGCTGTACCTGTCCTGGGCTGTTTGATGGGGGCGGTGGAGAGGTAGCTTTACTCTGTATCTAACCCAGTGCTTTAGTTGTCCTGGGAGTGTTTGTTGGGGACAGTTTAGAGGGAGTTTTACGTTATATCTAACCCCGTTCTGTGCCTGTCCTAGGAGTGTTTGATGGGGACGGTATAGAGGGAGATTTACTCTGTATCTGAGCCTGTGATGTAACTGTCCTGGGAGTGTTTGATGGGGACAGTGTAGAGGGAACTTTACTCTGTATCTAACCCCGTGCTGTACCTGTATTGGGATTGTTTGATGGCAACAGCGTAGAGGGAGATTTACTAACTCTCTTATTTCATGCTGTACCTGTCCTGGGAGTGTTTGATGGGGACGGTGTAGAGGGAGCTTTACTCTGTATCTTACACCGTGCTGTACCTGTCCTGGGAGTGTTTGATGGGGACGGTGTAGATGGAGCTTTACTCTGTATCTAACCCCGTGCTGTACCTGTCCTGGGCGTGTTTGATGGGGACAGTGTAGAGGGAGCTTTACTCTGTATCTAACCCCGTGCTGGACCTGTCCTGGGAGTGTTTGATGGGGACGGTGTTGAGGGAGCTTTACTCTGTATCTCACCCCATGCTGTCCCGGTCCTGGAAGTATTTGTTGGGAACAGTGCAGAGGGAGATTTACTCTGTATCTTATTCCGTGATGTACCTGTCCTGGGAGTGATTGATGGAGACGGTCATGAGGGAGATTTACTCTTTATCTAACACCGTTCTGTACCTGTCCTGGGTATGTTTGATGGGGAATGTGTAGAGGGAGCTTTAATCTGTATCCAGCCCCATGCTGTATCTGTCCTGGGAGTGTTTGATGGGGTCAGTGTAGAGGGAGCTTTACTCTGTATCTAACCCTGTGCTGTACCTGTCCTGGGAGTGTTTGATGGGGACGCTTTTGATGGAGTTATACTCTCTATCTAACCCGTGCTGTACCTGTCCTGGTAGTATTTGATGGGGATAGTGTAGAGGGAGCTTTACTCCGTATCTAACCCTATGCTGTACCTGTCCTGGGAGTGTTTGATGGGGACAGTGTAGAGGGAGCTTTACTCTGTATCTAACACTGTGCTGTACCTGTCCTGTGAGTGTTTGATGGAGACAGTATAGAGGGAGCTATACTCTTTATCTAACGCAGTGCTGTAACTGTCCTGCGAGTGTTTGATGGGGACGGTGTAGGGGGAGCTTTACTCTGTATCTAACCCCATGCTGTACCTGTCCTGGGAATGTTTGATGTGGATGGTGTTGACGGAGCTTTACTCTGTATCTAACCCCGTGCTGTACCTGTCCTGGGAGTATTTGATGGGGATGGTGTTGAGGGTGATTTACTCTGTATCGAACCCCGTGCTGTACCTGTCCTGGGAGTGTTTGATGGGGACGGTGTAGAGGGTGATTTACTCTGTATCGAACCCCGTGCTGTACCTGTCCTGGGAGTGTTTGATGGGGACGGTGTAGAGGGTGATTTACTCTGTATCGAACCCCGTGCTGTACCTGTCCTGGGAGTGTTTGATGGGGACAGTGTAGAGGGAGATTTACTCTGTATCTAACCCCGTGCTGTACCTGTTCTGGGAGTGTTTGATGGGGAAGGTGTAGAGGGAGATTTACTCTGTATCTAACCCCGTGCTGTACCTGTCCTGGGAGTGTTTGATGGCGACAGTGTAGAGGGAGCTTTAATCTGTATCTAACCCCGTGCTGTACCTGTCCTGGGAGTGTTTGATGGGGACAGTGTAGAGGGAGCTTTAATCTGTATCTAACCCCGTGCTGTACCTGTCCTGGGAGTGTTTGATGGGGACAGTGTAGAGGGAGCTTTACTTTGTATCTAACCCCGTGCTGTACCTGTCCTGGGAGTGTTTGATGGGGACAGTGTAGAGGGACATTTACTCTGTATCTAACCCCGTGCTGTACCTGTCCTGGGAGTGTTTGATGGGGACAGTGTAGAGGGAGATTCACTCTGTATCTAACCCCATGCTGTACCTGTCCTGGGAGTGTTTGATGGGAACGGTGTAGAGGGAGATTTACTCTGTATCTAACCCCGTGCTGTACCTGTCCTGGGAGTGTTTGATGGGGACAGTGTAGAGGGAGCTTTACTCTGTATCTAACCCCGTGCTGTACCTGTCCTGGGAGTGTTTGATGGGGACGGTGTAGAGGGAGCTTTACTCTGTATCTAACCCCGTGCTGTACCTGCCCTGGGAGTGTTTAATGGGGACAGTGTAGAGGGAGCTTTACTCTGTATCTAACCCCATTCTGTACCTGTCCAAGGAGTGTTTGATGGGGACAGTGTAGAGGGAGATTTTCTCTGTATCTCACCCCGTGATGTACCTGTCCTGGGACTGTTTGATGGGGACGGTGCCGAGGGAGCTTTACTCTGTATCTAACCCCGTGCTGTACCTGTCCTGGGAGTGTTTGAGGGGGATGGTGTCGAGGGAGATTTACTCTGTATCTAACCCCGTGCTGTACCTGTCCTGGGCTGTTTGATGGGGACGGTGTAGAGGGAGCTTTACTCTGTATCTAACCCCGTGCTGTACCTGTCCTGGGAGTGTTTGATGGGGACGGTGTAGAGGGAGCTTTACTCTGTATCTAACACCGTGCTGTACCTGTCCTGGGAGTGTTTGATGGGGACGGTGTAGAGGGAGCTTTACTCTGTATCTAACCCAGTGCTTTAGTTGTCCTGGGAGTGTTTGTTGGGGACAGTGTAGAGGGAGTTTTACGCTATATCTAACCCCGTGCTGTACCTGTCCTTGGAGTGTTTGATGGGGACGGTATAGAGGGAGCTTTACTCTGTATCTAACCCCGTGCTGTACCTGACCTGGGCTGTTTGATGGGGGCGGTGTAGAGGTAGCTTTACTCTGTATCTAACCCAGTGCTTTAGTTGTCCTGGGAGTGTTTGTTGGGGACAGTTTAGAGGGAGTTTTACGTTATATCTAACCCCGTTCTGTACCTGTCCTAGGAGTGTTTGATGGGGACGGTATAGAGGGAGATTTACTCTGTATCTGAGCCTGTGATGTAACTGTCCTGGGAGTGTTTGATGGGGACGGTGTAGAGGGAGCTCTACAATTTATCTAACCCCGTGCTGTATCTGTCCTGGGAGTGTTTGATGGGGACGGTGTAGAGGGCTCTTTACTCTGTATCTAACACCGTGCTGTACCTGTCCTGGGAGTGTTTGATGGGGTCAGTGGAGAGGGAGCTTTACTCTGTATCTAACCCCATGCTGTACCTGTCCTGGGAGTGTTTGAGGGGGATGGTGTCGAGGGAGATTTACTCTGTATCGAACCGCGTGCTGTACCTGTCCTGGGAGTGTTTGATGGGGACAGTCTAGAGGGACCTTTACTCTGTATCTAACCCCGTGCTGTACCTGTCCTGGGAGTGTTTGATGGGGACAGTGTAGAGGGAGCTTTACTCTGTATCTAACCCCATGCGGTACCTGTCCTGGGATTGTTTGAAGTGGATGGTGTTGACGGAGCTTTACTCTGTATCTAACCCCGTGCTGTACCTGTTCTGGGAGTGTTTGATGGGGAAGGTGTAGAGGGAGATTTACTCTGTATCTAACCCCGTGCTGTACCTGTCCTGGGAGTGTTTGATGGGGACAGTGTAGAGGGAGCTTTACTTTGTATCTAACCCCGTGCTGTACCTGTCCTGGGAGTGTTTGATGGGGACAGTGTAGAGGGACATTTACTCTGTATCTAACCCCGTGCTGTACCTGTCCTGGGAGTGTTTGATGGGGACAGTGTAGAGGGAGATTCACTCTGTATCTAACCCCATGCTGTACCTGTCCTGGGAGTGTTTGATGGGAACGGTGTAGAGGGAGATTTACTCTGTATCTAACCCCGTGCTGTACCTGTCCTGGGAGTGTTTGATGGGGACAGTGTAGAGGGAGCTTTACTCTGTATCTAACCCCGTGCTGTACCTGTCCTGGGAGTGTTTGATGGGGACGGTGTAGAGGGAGCTTTACTCTGTATCTAACCCCGTGCTGTACCTGCCCTGGGAGTGTTTAATGGGGACAGTGTAGAGGGAGCTTTACTCTGTATCTAACCCCATTCTGTACCTGTCCAAGGAGTGTTTGATGGGGACAGTGTAGAGGGAGATTTTCTCTGTATCTCAGCCCGTGATGTACCTGTCCTGGGACTGTTTGATGGGGACGGTGCCGAGGGAGCTTTACTCTGTATCTAACCCCGTGCTGTACCTGTCCTGGGAGTGTTTGAGGGGGATGGTGTCGAGGGAGATTTACTCTGTATCTAACCCCGTGCTGTACCTGTCCTGGGCTGTTTGATGGGGACGGTGTAGAGGGAGCTTTACTCTGTATCTAACCCCGTGCTGTACCTGTCCTGGGAGTGTTTGATGGGGACAGTGCAGAGGGAGCTTTACTCTGTATCTAACCCCGTGCTGTTCCTGTTCTGGGAGTGTTTGATGGGGACGGTGTAGAGGGAGCTTTACTCTGTATCTAACCCCGTGCTGTACCTGTCCTGGGAGTGTTTGATGGCGACAGTGTAGAGGGAGCTTTAATCTGTATCTAACCCCGTGCTGTACCTGTCCTGGGAGTGTTTGATGGGGACAGTGTAGAGGGAGCTTTAATCTGTATCTAACCCCGTGCTGTACCTGTCCTGGGAGTGTTTGATGGGGACAGTGTAGAGGGAGCTTTACTTTGTATCTAACCCCGTGCTGTACCTGTCCTGGGAGTGTTTGATGGGGACAGTGTAGAGGGACATTTACTCTGTATCTAACCCCGTGCTGTACCTGTCCTGGGAGTGTTTGATGGGGACAGTGTAGAGGGAGATTCACTCTGTATCTAACCCCATGCTGTACCTGTCCTGGGAGTGTTTGATGGGAACGGTGTAGAGGGAGATTTACTCTGTATCTAACCCCGTGCTGTACCTGTCCTGGGAGTGTTTGATGGGGACAGTGTAGAGGGAGCTTTACTCTGTATCTAACCCCGTGCTGTACCTGTCCTGGGAGTGTTTGATGGGGACGGTGTAGAGGGAGCTTTACTCTGTATCTAACCCCGTGATGTACCTGTCCTGGGACTGTTTGATGGGGACGGTGCCGAGGGAGCTTTACTCTGTATCTAACCCCGTGCTGTACCTGTCCTGGGAGTGTTTGAGGGGGATGGTGTCGAGGGAGATTTACTCTGTATCTAACCCCGTGCTGTACCTGTCCTGGGCTGTTTGATGGGGACGGTGTAGAGGGAGCTTTACTCTGTATCTAACCCCGTGCTGTACCTGTCCTGGGAGTGTTTGATGGGGACGGTGTAGAGGGAGCTTTACTCTGTATCTAACACCGTGCTGTACCTGTCCTGGGAGTGTTTGATGGGGACGGTGTAGAGGGAGCTTTACTCTGTATCTAACCCAGTGCTTTAGTTGTCCTGGGAGTGTTTGTTGGGGACAGTGTAGAGGGAGTTTTAAGCTATATCTAACCCCGTGCTGTACCTGTCCTTGGAGTGTTTGATGGGGACGGTATAGAGGGAGCTTTACTCTGTATCTAACCCCGTGCTGTACCTGACCTGGGCTGTTTGATGGGGGCGGTGTAGAGGTAGCTTTACTCTGTATCTAACCCAGTGCTTTAGTTGTCCTGGGAGTGTTTGTTGGGGACAGTTTAGAGGGAGTTTTACGTTATATCTAACCCCGTTCTGTACCTGTCCTAGGAGTGTTTGATGGGGACGGTATAGAGGGAGATTTACTCTGTATCTGAGCCTGTGATGTAACTGTCCTGGGAGTGTTTGATGGGGACGGTGTAGAGGGAGCTCTACAATTTATCTAACCCCGTGCTGTATCTGTCCTGGGAGTGTTTGATGGGGACGGTGTAGAGGGCTCTTTACTCTGTATCTAACACCGTGCTGTACCTGTCCTGGGAGTGTTTGATGGGGTCAGTGGAGAGGGAGCTTTACTCTGTATCTAACCCCATGCTGTACCTGTCCTGGGAGTGTTTGAGGAGGATGGTGTCGAGGGAGATTTACTCTGTATCGAACCGCGTGCTGTACCTGTCCTGGGAGTGTTTGATGGGGACAGTCTAGAGGGACCTTTACTCTGTATCTAACCCCGTGCTGTACCTGTCCTGGGAGTGTTTGATGGGGACAGTGTAGAGGGAGCTTTACTCTGTATCTAACCCCGTGCTGTACCTGTCCTGGGAGTGTTTGATGGGGTCAGTGGAGAGGGAGCTTTACTCTGTATCTAACCCCATGCTGTACCTGTCCTGGGATTGTTTGATGGGGACGGTGTAGAGGGAGCTTTACTCTGTATCTAACCCCGTGCTGTACCTGTCCTGGGAGTGTTTGATGGGGACGGTGTAGAGGGATTTTACTCTGTATCTAACCTCGTGCTTTACCTGCCCTGGGAGTGTTTGATGGGGACAGTGTAGAGGGAGATTTACCCTGTATCTAACCCCGTGCTGAACATGTCCTGGGAGTGTTTGATGGAGACAGTGTAGAGGGAGCTTTACTCTGTATCTAACCCCATGCTGTACCTGTCCAAGGAGTGTTTGATGGGGACAGTGTAGAGGGAGCTTTACTCTGTATCTAACCCCGTGCTGTACCTGTCCTGGGAGTGTTTGATGGGGACAGTGTAGAGGGAGATTTACTCTGTATCTAACCCCGTGCTGTACCTGTCCTGGGAGTGTTTGATGGGGACAGTGTAGAGGGAGCTTTACTCTGTATCTAACCCCGTGCTGTACCTGTCCTGGGAGTGTTTGATGGGGACGGTGTAGAGGGAGCTTTACTCTGTATCTAACCCCGTGCTGTACCTGTCCTGGGAGTGTTTGATGGGGACAGTGCAGAGGGAGCTTTACTCTGTATCTAACCCCATGCTGTACCTGTCCAAGGAGTGTTTGATGGGGACAGTGTAGAGGGAGCTTTACTCTGTATCTAACCCCGTGCTGTACCTGTCCTGGGAGTGTTTGATGGGGACAGTGTAGAGGGAGATTTACTCTGTATCTAACCTCGTGCTGTACCTGTCCTGGGAGTGTGTGATGGGGACGCTGTAGAGGGAGCTTTACTCTGTATCTAACCCCGTGCTGTACCTGTCCTGGGAGTGTTTGATGGGGACAGTGTAGAGGGAGCTTTACTCTGTAGCTAACCCCGTGCTGTAACTGTCCTGGGACTGTTTGATGGGGACAGTGTAGAGGGAGCTTTACTCTGTATCTAACCCCGTGCTGTACCTGTCCTGGGAGTGTTTGATGGGGGCGGTCTAGAGGGAGCTTTAATCTGTATCTAACGCTGTGCTCTACCTGTCCAGGGAGTGTTTGATTGGGACAGTGGAGAAAGAGATTTACTCTGTATCTAACCCCGTGCTGTACCTGTCCTGGGAGTGTTTGATGGGGACAGTGTAGAGGGAGATTTACCCTGTTTCTAACCCCGTGCTGAACCTGTCCTGGGAGTGTTTGATGGGGACAGTGTAGAGGGAGCTTTACTCTGTATCTAACCCCATGTTGTACCTGTCCAAGGAGTGTTTGATGGAGACAGTGTAGAGGGAGCTTTACTCTGTATCTAACCCCGTGATGTACCTGTCCAAGGTGTGTTTGATGGGGACAGTGTAGAGGGAGCTTTACTCTGTATCTAACCCCGTGATGTACCTGTCCTGGGAGTGTTTGATGGGGACAGTGTAGAGGGAGATTTACTCTGTATCTAACCCCGTGCTGTATCTGTCCTGGGAGTGTTTGATGGGGTCAGTGTAGAGGGAGCTTTACTCTGCATCTAACCCCGTGCTGTACCTGTCCTGGGAGTGTTTGTTGGGGACGGTGTAGAGGGAGCTTTACTCTGTATCTAACCCCGTGCTGTACCTGTCCTGGGAGTGTTTGTTGGGGTCGGTGTAGAGGGAGTTGCATTCTTTATCTAACCAATGCTGTGCCTGTGCTGGGAGTGTTTGATGGAGGCAGTGTAGAGGCAGCTTAATTCTTTATCTAATCCCGAGCTGTACCTGTCCTGGGAGTGTTGGATGGGGACGGTGTAGAGGGAGATTTACTCTGTATCTAACCCCGTGCTGTACCTGTCCTGGGCTGTTTGATGGGGTCAGTGTAGAGGGAGCTTTACTCTGTATCTAACCCCGTGCTGTACCTGTCCTGGGAGTGTTTGATGGGGACGGTGTAGAGGGAGATTTACTCTGTATCTAACCCCGTGCTGTACCTGTCCTGGGAGTGTTTGATGGGGACGGTGTAGAGGGAGCTTTACTCTGTATCTAACACCGTGCTGTACCTGTCCTGGGAGTGTTTGATGGGGACGGTGTAGAGGGAGCTTTACTCTGTATCTAACCCAGTGCTTTAGTTATCCTGGGAGTGTTTGTTGGGGACAGTGTAGAGGGAGTTTTACGCAAAATCTAACCCCGTGCTGTACCTGTCCTTGGAGTGTTTGATGGGGACGGTATAGAGGGAGCTTTACTCTGTATCTAACCCCGTGCTGTACCTGTCCTGGGCTGTTTGATGGGGGCGGTGTAGAGGTAGCTTTACTCGGTATCTAACCCAGTGCTTTAGTTGTCCTGGGAGTGTTTGTTGGGGACAGTTTAGAGGGAGTTTTACGTTATATCTAACCCCGTTCTGTACCTGTCCTAGGAGTGTTTGATGGGGACGGTATAGAGGGAGATTTACTCTGTATCTGAGCCTGTGATGTAACTGTCCTGGGAGTGTTTGATGGGGACGGTGTAGAGGGAGCTCTACAATTTATCTAACCCCGTGCTGTATCTGTCCTGGGAGTGTTTGATGGGGACAGTGTAGAGGGAGATTTACCCTGTATCTAACCCCGTGCTGAACCTGTCCTGGGAGTGTTTGATGGGGACAGTGTAGAGGCTGCTTAATTCTTTATCTAATCCCGAGTTGTACCTGTCCTGGGAGTGTTTGATGGGGACGGTGTAGAGGGAGCTTTACTCTGTTGCTAACACCTGCTGTACCTGTCCTGGGAGTGTTTGATGGGGACGGTGTAGAGGGAGCTTTACTCTGTATCTAACCCCGTGCTGTACCTGTCCTGGGAGTGTTTGATGGGGACGGTGTAGAGGGAGCTTTTCTCTGTATCTAACCCCGTGCTGTACCTGTCCTGGGAGTGTTTGATGGGGACGGTGTAGTGGGAGATTTACTCTGTATCTAACCCCGTGCTTTACCTGTCCTGGGAGTGTTTGATGGGGTCAGTGGAGAGGGAGCTTTACTCTGTATCTAACCCCATGCTGTACCTCTCCTGGGATTGTTTGATGGGGACGGTGTAGAGGGAGCTTTACTCTGTATCTAACCCCGTGCTGTACCTGTCCTGGGAGTGTTTGATGGGGACGGTGTAGAGGGAGCTTTACTCTGTATCTAACCCCGTGCTTTACCTGCCCTGGGAGTGTTTGATGGGGACAGTGTAGAGGGAGATTTACCCTGTATCTAACCCCGTGCTGAACCTGTCCTGGGAGTGTTTGATGGAGACAGTGTAGAGGGAGCTTTACTCTGTATCTAACCCCATGCTGTACCTGTCCAAGGAGTGTTTGATGGGGACAGTGTAGAGGGAGATTTATTCTGTATCTAACTCCGTGATGTACCTGTCCTGGGAGTGTTTGATGGGGACGGTGTAGAGGGAGCTTTACTCTGCATCAAACCCCGTGCTGTACCTGCCCTGGGAGTGTGTGATGGGGACAGTGTAGAGGGAGATTTACCCTGTATCTAACCCCGTGCTGAACCTGTCCTGGGAGTGTTTGATGGGGAGAGTGTAGAGGGAGCTTTACTCTGTATCTAACCCCATGTTGTACCTGTCCAAGGAGTGTTTGATGGAGACAGTGTAGAGGGAGCTTTACTCTGTATCTAACCCCGTGATGTACCT
The DNA here is from genome assembly GCA_026770705.1 of Isurus oxyrinchus. Taxonomy (NCBI): domain Eukaryota; kingdom Metazoa; phylum Chordata; class Chondrichthyes; order Lamniformes; family Lamnidae; genus Isurus; species Isurus oxyrinchus. Next base: position 123,962 of record JANJGN010001510.1, read on the forward strand.
GACCAAGGAGTGTTTGATGGGGACAGTGTAGAGGGAGATTTACTCTGTATCTAACCCCGTGATGTACCTGTCCTGGGAGTGTTTGATGGGGACAGTGTAGAGGGAGATTTACTCTGTATCTAACCCCGTGCTGTATCTGTCCTGGGAGTGTTTGATGGGGTCAGTGTAGAGGGAGCTTTACTCTGCATCTAACCCCGTGCTGTACCTGTCCTGGGAGTGTTTGTTGGGGACGGTGTAGAGGGAGCTTTACTCCGTATCTAACCCTGTGCTGTACCTGTCCTGGGAGTGTTTGTTGGGGTCGGTGTAGAGGGAGTTGCATTCTTTATCTTACCAATGCTGTGCCTGTGCTGGGAGTGTTTGATGGAGACAGTGTAGAGGCAGCTTAATTTTTTATCTAATCCCGAGCTGTACCTGTCCTGGGAGTGTTGGATGGGGACGGTGTAGAGGGAGATTTACTCTGTATCTAACCCCGTGCTGTACCTGTCCTGGGCTGTTTGATGGGGACGGTGCAGAGGGAGTTTTACTCTGTATCTAACCCCGTGCTGTACCTGTCCTGGGAGTGTTTGATGGGGATGGTGTAGAGGGAGCTTTACTCTGTATCTAACACCGTGCTGTACCTGTCCTGGGAGTGTTTGATGGGGACGGTGTAGAGGGAGCTTTTCTCTGTATCTAACACCGTGCTGTAACTGTCCTGGGAGTGTTTGATGGGGACGGTGTAGAGGGAGCTTTACTCTGTATCTAACCCAGTGCTTTAGTTGTCCTGGGAGTGTTTGTTGGGGACAGTGTAGAGGGAGTTTTACGCTATATCTAACCCCGTGCTGTACCTGTCCTTGGAGTGTTTGATGGGGACTGTATAGAGGGAGCTTTACTCTGTATCTAACCCAGTGCTGTACCTGTCCTGGGCTGTTTGATGGGGGCGGTGGAGAGGTAGCTTTACTCTGTATCTAACCCAGTGCTTTAGTTGTCCTGGGAGTGTTTGTTGGGGACAGTTTAGAGGGAGTTTTACGTTATATCTAACCCCGTTCTGTGCCTGTCCTAGGAGTGTTTGATGGGGACGGTATAGAGGGAGATTTACTCTGTATCTGAGCCTGTGATGTAACTGTCCTGGGAGTGTTTGATGGGGACAGTGTAGAGGGAACTTTACTCTGTATCTAACCCCGTGCTGTACCTGTATTGGGATTGTTTGATGGCAACAGCGTAGAGGGAGATTTACTAACTCTCTTATTTCATGCTGTACCTGTCCTGGGAGTGTTTGATGGGGACGGTGTAGAGGGAGCTTTACTCTGTATCTTACACCGTGCTGTACCTGTCCTGGGAGTGTTTGATGGGGACGGTGTAGATGGAGCTTTACTCTGTATCTAACCCCGTGCTGTACCTGTCCTGGGCGTGTTTGATGGGGACAGTGTAGAGGGAGCTTTACTCTGTATCTAACCCCGTGCTGGACCTGTCCTGGGAGTGTTTGATGGGGACGGTGTTGAGGGAGCTTTACTCTGTATCTCACCCCATGCTGTCCCGGTCCTGGAAGTATTTGTTGGGAACAGTGCAGAGGGAGATTTACTCTGTATCTTATTCCGTGATGTACCTGTCCTGGGAGTGATTGATGGAGACGGTCATGAGGGAGATTTACTCTTTATCTAACACCGTTCTGTACCTGTCCTGGGTATGTTTGATGGGGAATGTGTAGAGGGAGCTTTAATCTGTATCCAGCCCCATGCTGTATCTGTCCTGGGAGTGTTTGATGGGGTCAGTGTAGAGGGAGCTTTACTCTGTATCTAACCCTGTGCTGTACCTGTCCTGGGAGTGTTTGATGGGGACGCTTTTGATGGAGTTATACTCTCTATCTAACCCGTGCTGTACCTGTCCTGGTAGTATTTGATGGGGATAGTGTAGAGGGAGCTTTACTCCGTATCTAACCCTATGCTGTACCTGTCCTGGGAGTGTTTGATGGGGACAGTGTAGAGGGAGCTTTACTCTGTATCTAACACTGTGCTGTACCTGTCCTGTGAGTGTTTGATGGAGACAGTATAGAGGGAGCTATACTCTTTATCTAACGCAGTGCTGTAACTGTCCTGCGAGTGTTTGATGGGGACGGTGTAGGGGGAGCTTTACTCTGTATCTAACCCCATGCTGTACCTGTCCTGGGAATGTTTGATGTGGATGGTGTTGACGGAGCTTTACTCTGTATCTAACCCCGTGCTGTACCTGTCCTGGGAGTATTTGATGGGGATGGTGTTGAGGGTGATTTACTCTGTATCGAACCCCGTGCTGTACCTGTCCTGGGAGTGTTTGATGGGGACGGTGTAGAGGGTGATTTACTCTGTATCGAACCCCGTGCTGTACCTGTCCTGGGAGTGTTTGATGGGGACGGTGTAGAGGGTGATTTACTCTGTATCGAACCCCGTGCTGTACCTGTCCTGGGAGTGTTTGATGGGGGACAGTGTAGAGGGAGATTTACTCTGTATCTAACCCCGTGCTGTACCTGTTCTGGGAGTGTTTGATGGGGAAGGTGTAGAGGGAGATTTACTCTGTATCTAACCCCGTGCTGTACCTGTCCTGGGAGTGTTTGATGGCGACAGTGTAGAGGGAGCTTTAATCTGTATCTAACCCCGTGCTGTACCTGTCCTGGGAGTGTTTGATGGGGACAGTGTAGAGGGAGCTTTAATCTGTATCTAACCCGTGCTGTACCTGTCCTGGGAGTGTTTGATGGGGACAGTGTAGAGGGAGCTTTACTTTGTATCTAACCCCGTGCTGTACCTGTCCTGGGAGTGTTTGATGGGGACAGTGTAGAGGGACATTTACTCTGTATCTAACCCCGTGCTGTACCTGTCCTGGGAGTGTTTGATGGGGACAGTGTAGAGGGAGATTCACTCTGTATCTAACCCCATGCTGTACCTGTCCTGGGAGTGTTTGATGGGAACGGTGTAGAGGGAGATTTACTCTGTATCTAACCCCGTGCTGTACCTGTCCTGGGAGTGTTTGATGGGGACAGTGTAGAGGGAGCTTTACTCTGTATCTAACCCCGTGCTGTACCTGTCCTGGGAGTGTTTGATGGGGACGGTGTAGAGGGAGCTTTACTCTGTATCTAACCCCGTGCTGTACCTGCCCTGGGAGTGTTTAATGGGGACAGTGTAGAGGGAGCTTTACTCTGTATCTAACCCCATTCTGTACCTGTCCAAGGAGTGTTTGATGGGGACAGTGTAGAGGGGAGATTTTCTCTGTATCTCACCCCGTGATGTACCTGTCCTGGGACTGTTTGATGGGGACGGTGCCGAGGGAGCTTTACTCTGTATCTAACCCCGTGCTGTACCTGTCCTGGGGAGTGTTTGAGGGGGATGGTGTCGAGGGAGATTTTAGCTGTATCTAACCCCGTGCTGTACCTGTCCCTGGGCTGTTTGATGGGGGACGGTGTAGAGGGAGCTTTACTCTGTATCTAACCCCGTGCTGTACCTGTCCTGGGAGTGTTTGATGGGGACGGTGTAGAGGGAGCTTTACTCTGTATCTAACACCGTGCTGTACCTGTCCTGGGAGTGTTTGATGGGGACGGTGTAGAGGGAGCTTTACTCTGTATCTAACCCAGTGCTTTAGTTGTCCTGGGAGTGTTTGTTGGGGGACAGTGTAGAGGGGAGTTTTACGCTATATCTAACCCCGTGCTGTACCTGTCCTTGGAGTGTTTGATGGGGGACGGTATAGAGGGAGCTTTACTCTGTATCTAACCCCGTGCTGTACCTGACCTGGGCTGTTTGATGGGGGCGGTGTAGAGGTAGCTTTACTCTGTATCTAACCCAGTGCTTTAGTTGTCCTGGGAGTGTTTGTTGGGGACAGTTTAGAGGGAGTTTTACGTTATATCTAACCCCGTTCTGTACCTGTCCTAGGAGTGTTTGATGGGGACGGTATAGAGGGAGATTTACTCTGTATCTGAGCCTGTGATGTAACTGTCCTGGGAGTGTTTGATGGGGACGGTGTAGAGGGAGCTCTACAATTTATCTAACCCCGTGCTGTATCTGTCCTGGGAGTGTTTGATGGGGACGGTGTAGAGGGCTCTTTACTCTGTATCTAACACCGTGCTGTACCTGTCCTGGGAGTGTTTGATGGGGTCAGTGGAGAGGGAGCTTTACTCTGTATCTAACCCCATGCTGTACCTGTCCTGGGAGTGTTTGAGGGGGATGGTGTCGAGGGAGATTTACTCTGTATCGAACCGCGTGCTGTACCTGTCCTGGGAGTGTTTGATGGGGACAGTCTAGAGGGACCTTTACTCTGTATCTAACCCCGTGCTGTACCTGTCCTGGGAGTGTTTGATGGGGACAGTGTAGAGGGAGCTTTACTCTGTATCTAACCCCGTGCTGTACCTGTCCTGGGAGTGTTTGATGGGGTCAGTGGAGAGGGAGCTTTACTCTGTATCTAACCCCATGCTGTACCTGTCCTGGGATTGTTTGATGGGGACGGTGTAGAGGGAGCTTTACTCTGTATCTAACCCCGTGCTGTACCTGTCCTGGGAGTGTTTGATGGGGACGGTGTAGAGGGAGCTTTACTCTGTATCTAACCTCGTGCTTTACCTGCCCTGGGAGTGTTTGATGGGGGACAGTGTAGAGGGAGATTTACCCTGTATCTAACCCCGTGCTGTGCCTGTCCTGGGAGTGTTTGATGGGGACAGTGTAGAGGGAGATTTACTCTGTATCTAACCCCGTGCTGAACATGTCCTGGGAGTGTTTGATGGAGACAGTGTAGAGGGAGCTTTACTCTGTATCTAACCCCATGCTGTACCTGTCCAAGGAGTGTTTGATGGGGACAGTGTAGAGGGAGATTTACTCTGTATCTAACCTCGTGCTGTACCTGTCCTGGGGAGTGTGTGATGGGGACGCTGTAGAGGGAGCTTTACTCTGTATCTAACCCCGTGCTGTACCTGTCCTGGGAGTGTTTGATGGGGACAGTGTAGAGGGAGCTTTACTCTGTAGCTAACCCCGTGCTGTAACTGTCCTGGGACTGTTTGATGGGGACAGTGTAGAGGGAGCTTTACTCTGTATCTAACCCCGTGCTGTACCTGTCCTGGGAGTGTTTGATGGGGGCGGTCTAGAGGGAGCTTTACTCTGTATCTAACGCTGTGCTGTACCTGTCCAGGGAGTGTTTGATTGGGACAGTGGAGAAAGAGATTTACTCTGTATCTAACCCCGTGCTGTACCTGTCCTGGGAGTGTTTGATGGGGACAGTGTAGAGGGAGATTTACCCCTGTATCTAACCCCGTGCTGAACCTGTCCTGGGAGTGTTTGATGGGGACAGTGTAGAGGGAGCTTTACTCTGTATCTAACCCCATGTTGTACCTGTCCAAGGAGTGTTTGATGGAGACAGTGTAGAGGGAGCTTTACTCTGTATCTAACCCCCGTGATGTACCTGTCCAAGGTGTGTTTGATGGGGACAGTGTAGAGGGAGCTTTACTCTGTATCTAACCCCGTGATGTACCTGTCCTGGGAGTGTTTGATGGGGACAGTGTAGAGGGAGATTTACTCTGTATCTAACCCCGTGCTGTATCTGTCCTGGGAGTGTTTGATGGGGTCAGTGTAGAGGGAGCTTTTACTCTGCATCTAACCCCGTGCTGTACCTGTCCTGGGAGTGTTTGTTGGGGGACGGGTGTAGAGGGAGCTTTACTCTGTATCTAACCCCGTGCTGTACCTGTCCTGGGAGTGTTTGTTGGGGTCGGTGTAGAGGGAGTTGCATTCTTTATCTAACCAATGCTGTGCCTGTGCTGGGAGTGTTTGATGGAGGCAGTGTAGAGGCAGCTTAATTCTTTATCTAATCCCGAGCTGTACCTGTCCTGGGAGTGTTGGATGGGGACGGTGTAGAGGGAGATTTACTCTGTATCTAACCCCGTGCTGTACCTGTCCTGGGCTGTTTGATGGGGTCAGTGTAGAGGGAGCTTTACTCTGTATCTAACCCCGTGCTGTACCTGTCCTGGGAGTGTTTGATGGGGACGGTGTAGAGGGAGATTTACTCTGTATCTAACCCCGTGCTGTACCTGTCCTGGGAGTGTTTGATGGGGGACGGTGTAGAGGGAGCTTTACTCTGTATCTAACACCGTGCTGTACCTGTCCTGGGAGTGTTTGATGGGGACGGTGTAGAGGGAGCTTTACTCTGTATCTAACCCAGTGCTTTAGTTATCCTGGGAGTGTTTGTTGGGGACAGTGTAGAGGGAGTTTTACGCAAAATCTAACCCCGTGCTGTACCTGTCCTTGGAGTGTTTGATGGGGACGGTATAGAGGGAGCTTTACTCTGTATCTAACCCCGTGCTGTACCTGTCCTGGGCTGTTTGATGGGGGGCGGTGTAGAGGTAGCTTTACTCGGTATCTAACCCAGTGCTTTAGTTGTCCTGGAGTGTTTGTTGGGGACAGTTTAGAGGGAGTTTTACGTTATATCTAACCCCGTTCTGTACCTGTCCCTAGGAGTGTGTTTGATGGGGACGGTATAGAGGGAGATTTACTCTGTATCTGAGCCTGTGATGTAACTGTCCTGGGAGTGTTTGATGGGGACGGTGTAGAGGGAGCTCTACAATTTATCTAACCCCATGCTGTATCTGTCCTGGGAGTGTTTGATGGGGACAGTGTAGAGGGAGATTTACCCTGTATCTAACCCCGTGCTGAACCTGTCCTGGGAGTGTTTGATGGGGACAGTGTAGAGGCTGCTTAATTCTTTATCTAATCCCGAGTTGTACCTGTCCTGGGAGTGTTTGATGGGGACGGTGTAGAGGGAGCTTTACTCTGTTGCTAACACCTGCTGTACCTGTCCTGGGAGTGTTTGATGGGGACGGTGTAGAGGGAGCTTTACTCTGTATCTAACCCCGTGCTGTACCTGTCCTGGGAGTGTTTGATGGGGACGGTGTAGAGGGAGCTTTTCTCTGTATCTAACCCCGTGCTGTACCTGTCCTGGGAGTGTTTGATGGGGGACGGTGTAGTGGGAGATTTACTCTGTATCTAACCCCGTGCTTTACCTGTCCTGGGAGTGTTTGATGGGGTCAGTGGAGAGGGAGCTTTACTCTGTATCTAACCCCATGCTGTACCTCTCCTGGGATTGTTTGATGGGGACGGTGTAGAGGGAGCTTTACTCTGTATCTAACCCCGTGCTGTACCTGTCCTGGGAGTGTTTGATGGGGGACGGTGTAGAGGGAGCTTTACTCTGTATCTAACCCCGTGCTTTACCTGCCCTGGGAGTGTTTGATGGGGACAGTGTAGAGGGAGATTTACCCTGTATCTAACCCCGTGCTGAACCTGTCCTGGGAGTGTTTGATGGAGACAGTGTAGAGGGAGCTTTACTCTGTATCTAACCCCATGCTGTACCTGTCCAAGGAGTGTTTGATGGGGACAGTGTAGAGGGAGATTTACTCTGTATCTAACTCCGTGATGTACCTGTCCTGGGAGTGTTTGATGGGGACGGTGTAGAGGGAGCTTTACTCTGCATCAAACCCCGTGCTGTACCTGCCCTGGGAGTGTGTGATGGGGGACAGTGTAGAGGGAGATTTACCCTGTATCTAACCCCGTGCTGAACCTGTCCTGGGAGTGTTTGATGGGGACAGTGTAGAGGGAGCTTTACTCTGTATCTAACCCCATGTTGTACCTGGTCCAAGGGAGTGTTTGATGGAGACAGTGTAGAGGGAGCTTTACTCTGTATCTAACCCCGTGATGTACCTGACCAAGGAGTGTTTGATGGGGACAGTGTAGAGGGAGATTTACTCTGTATCTAACCCCGTGATGTACCTGTCCTGGGAGTGTTTGATGGGGACAGTGTAGAGGGGAGATTTACTCTGTATCTAACCCCGTGCTGTATCTGTCCTGGGAGTGTTTGATGGGGTCAGTGTAGAGGGAGCTTTACTCTGCATCTAACCCCGTGCTGTACCTGTCCTGGAGAGTGTTTGTTGGGGACGGTGTAGAGGGAGCTTTACTCCGTATCTAACCCTGTGCTGTACCTGTCCTGGGAGTGTTTGTTGGGGTCGGTGTAGAGGGAGTTGCATTCTTTATCTTACCAATGCTGTGCCTGTGCTGGGAGTGTT